>JAVTVY010044414.1:0-20775 GCA_036873755.1 Hanleya hanleyi | reverse complement strand
ATCCTCATTCTCGCAAGCCAGGGCCTTGCTTCGCTGGTATTGATGTTCTCGTCCTCTTCCGCACTCATAATCCCTTTAGAATTGCATTAATCACTTCCGTAAAATCAATACTTATGTATATCAGCAGACAACGGGCAGAAACATGTTGCATTTGACATCATTCTCTCAAGTCAGAGCCCATTTCTGCTAGAACTTACTGGTTCTACACTTCACAATTTACGTTACTTTGTCAATCAGTTTTACGAATGAAATTACGTCATATATTAGCAGATACTGACCATAAAAGCGATCTATTTGACCTCGTTGTCAATGTCTTAGCTATACCGACTCATTGATAATACTCAAAACTGACTTTATGCGCAAACGGTTTTATAATACATAAATGACTATGTAGTACTTAAGGAGTCCGACAACCCTATGCGCGAACAGTACATCATAGTTATATTGTGTACTTTCGGTTACAAGCATGAAATTTGGCACATAGCTATTTCGAATGATCCTCTTTCGGAACACAGTCTCTCTATCCTCATTCTCGCAAGCCAGGGCTTTGCTTCGCTGGTATTGATGTTCTCGTCCTCTTCCGCACCCATAATCCCTTTAGAATTGCATTAATCACTTCTGTAAAATCAATACTTATGTGTATCAGCAGACAATGGACAGAAACATGTTGCATTTGACATCATTCTCTCAAGTCAGAGCCCATTTATGCTAGAACTTACTGGTTCTACAGTTCACAATTTACGTTATTTTGTCAATCAGTCTTATGAATGAAATTACGTCATATATTAGCAGATACTGACCATAAAAGCGATCTAATTGACCTCGTTGTCAAAAGCTAGGACATTGATTTCCTTGAGAGTTTTTAAAATTTATTTTGATACTTAGATACCTTTCATATGGACTTGGAAGTCGTTTCCGCGAATGCAATAATTTGATGTACCAAAAGATAATAACGAGAATTCGACATGATTCTCTTATACACACATACCTTGTTTAGTGAACTAACCCTGAAATTTCGCACTTAAATCACCTCCCGAATGACTTAATGACAAACATATTGGCGAATTGATTATAGGGCGATATCCATAGATACTGACAAGAAATGTTTCTTATTTGCAGAATTTGACTTAAAAAAAAAATTAATAAAATTATCAACCTTCGAAAAGGCTTGACCAAACATGTCGGATGAGGTGATATCTCCTAAGGATGAAATAGGTAATCATTTGTATAGAAGGAGCAAATCATGCATTGATATTGGCTTGCTGCATGGAAAAGAGTGTCAAGGTACCGTATTTAGTTTGCAGATGATAACGCACATAAATGCAGAAACTTAATTTATTATTCTAATCCAATATCAAGACTGTCACAGGCCTCAATTTGAATCGTGAAAAATGTCATTATGCCTCTTGAACAGTTCGATAAAGCCTTCAACCCCATTCCATAGTTTCACAGATCAAAGTGATAGACCTGATAATAAATTCATTGAAAATTAACTTTGACGGAAATATAAATTTTCCATTTTGCTCGGCAAAGTAAGCGAGAAGGGAGACTGAAGAGCGTAGATGTTCGCGCTATGACTAAATCCTTGAAATTTGTTTGGATTTCCAAATATTTGAAAGCCTTTTTGATTTGCAAAAATCAACGGCTGAACGGAATGTTTTGAAACTTGGAATTCACGATACTTGTACCAAGACATTGCCAAAGCGATTATTGTGACTTCGTCTGTCAATTCAGTATAGACGGCACGGACCAGTCAACATCGTCGGATTTTGAACGAGGAAAGCGAATATATATATATTGTGTCAAATCTATTAGTCAATTCCTGCAATTGTGGGTTAGAAGTTGAAAATTACTTCCCTTGGCATGAAAACACTTGCAGATGGCGCTTTTTTCTACAATTACCACTACCTCCGCTGATATGTCTTTCACTGTATTATTGCCACTGCCGCAGGTTTTGACTACAATGTAGTCATTTCTCACTTGTTTCTTCCCAGCTTTGTTGAAAACTGCGATGCAACTTTTTTTACTTCATTGTTGTTAATCGGTTTCTTCCCGACTAACAATCAAAATTCCTTCTCCACCAGACACTGAACCGCTGGATAGTTGCCATTTGCTGGTAAAAATTGCATACGCTTTACCATGGTTACAGGAATCACAAACGCGAGGATGAATAATGCTACAAACTTTGACCAGGCCATTCTATCGTTACCGTTATGCAGCTAAAAATGGTGGAAATGTCAACTTCGATAGAATCGAAAACGAGGCTGTCACACATGGCAATATCGGAAACCAGGCGAACAGCATATGGCTTGAATAGAAAACGCCAGTTTCTGAACCTGTATGCACTGCGTATCGTAACAGGACTACATACGGGACAATACAACTGCACGGAGATTGAGGGGACTTCCTTGACAACAAAATCACTGGCCTGTAGAACACGTATAATCTATTCTCGTTAAAAAAACAACCATCACCTTGCTTTTTATCATAGGGTCTCTGCTCTAAGGTGGCTTGATATAGTCCAGATTCTGATATAAGGCCAGTATTATTGTCCCCCAAATAAATGAATGCATATCATTTCAACCTTTCTACGAGGCTTGACATTTATAAGGTGGTTCAAATTTGGTCCCACAAAAAAGCATACATGTTGGGATGACTATTTTAATTTTAGATTTTCCGCTGTTTTTTTTCCATTTTCAGGAAAATTTTGATATGTTAGAAATTGTGAACATCCATTCATATCCGGTAATAGAAAACAATCACCTATACCTGTACAGGGAGCCACAATTCATATTCACAAGGCAGTCGTCTCTCGGCTCAAATGGTGAAGCTAATCAGCAAATTCATCAACTTTATTCATGTTCAGCTAATACATACAATGTAACCAACATCACAGAATTGTACAATTTGATCAAATGCCAACAAGCGCATACATGTACATGTAGTATATGACAGTGAAATGTCACATCTATACATGTTTAACTGGAATTTTCAGCATCAAACATGTCAAAATATATAAGAAATTAAAAAAATCCAGATCACAAAGGAAATAAAATACAGCTCCAGCCATATCCTACTCATGTTCAGTGAGCCGCAATACACCACTATGCAACTTGTCTTCTCTCTGTCATGTCTGTTCAAATTGGTCGATTTTCATTTCGGGAATAACGTTCCCTTTCAAGTTGCAAGAATCATGTCCTAAGGGGTAACCGAAGGCAACACCACCAAAACCTTTTCAACTCTGTGTCTGTCCTACAAGATCACTGTATCCAAATTTCACGAAGATAGAAAAAGCCCTTGAAAAAAAAAATCGTGTCAGAAAGGTTAATAATGTTCATAACCACAGCGCCATCTAGTGATCAAATAAAAACACAGAAACACAATCAGAAAAATTCCCCAAAGGCCAGATAGATAGCAAACAAAATTTATCTAAAAAATCTTTAATGGTTTAGAGATAGGACATTTGAAATGATGATGGCAGAGTAGTTGTAGTTTCCCGGTAATACACAAGAGCATCCACTTTGTGAAATGCTCTAATTAGTAGATAGTAAGATGAGGCTTCTGCAACAGGCGGATTTATTTCGTAACATCGAAAACAACCAATTCTTTAATAATGCAGCTGTAATATCTTGTTTGTGACAAAAGTACAATACGTGTCATAAATTAGTAGATAGTAAAACAGGACTTCTGGAACAGTTGATTTTTTAGTAAAGTGCTAAAACACGGTTTCTTTGTAAATTGTAGGTGCATGAGCCTTACTGCTCTTTTTCCATACCATTCTTTCCCACTATTGATCCTCACAAAATATGAATATGACTATCTGAAGTAATAAACACAGATTCAGTGATTGAACATCAAGTCCATTCTTTTATTGATGTAAGCTCGGTCATACCACGTTAGCTGCCGTTAAGTCCAAACAATCCATAGCAGCAAAGACTGAATATATAATGTCCTGATTCATCTACACATGAACACTGGGTATAAAACTTCATTCATCTCGAACAGCTCCTGCTGAAATTAGAAAAAAAAATACGAGTAAATGTGAGAAGAGCACACCGATAGCTAGTCCGAGCTTCCTATGATCCTTCACACCAGACAACAGATATTCCTGAGAGATTGTCTGGCTAGGGTTAGAGTTCTCTCCCATACAAAAAAAAACACACACCACAAAATAGTAGCGACCACGGGGTCGCGGGACCTCATACCAGGGATTCATTCACGTCAGTTCTACGTACCGAATTTCGGTTCGTAAATTGAGTTTAAAAACTCAATTTTTCAGTTCAAAACTGAATTTTTTTGAGTAAAAAATCCATATTTTTCACCAAAATATTTATACTCATTTTGTGTGTTGGAAACTGAATTTTCCAGCCTTGTAAATTCGCAATTTCCAAGCCTGGCCTGTTGAGGAGCTCCATCGCGGTCCTAATTTTCTTTCGAGAAGCGTCATTTTCGCGCACCTCGGCTCGTCAGTGTGTGTTGTTGTTGTTGTTACAATACCAGCAAGCACTGTTCTTGGGCCGCATTAGGAAAATCTATTTGATATAATGCCTGCCTCACCTCATGACTTCCCAAGAACAGTTTCCCAGTCTTTCCCTGCCTTTATTCAATGAAAGTATACTTTTATAAACAAAGTATTTCCTGCCAACTTCTCCGTTTTTCATGGATGGAAAAGCATATGGAAGCCAAATGTTATTTTCTACCTTTTTCACAAAAGAGTTCCAATCAACTTTGGGACAGTCTTGTACTCATTTAACAAGATTGTGACACACTGTCACTTCATTATGAGCATTTAGTAGGCCACTTATTTACAAGAAAATTATAAATAGGTTTGTGAACAGCTTATTTCTTTATAAACTTCAAGAAAAATATTGTTTTATCATTGCAAAGTATTTTACTTTGTCATTGATATAATTTGTGAATAATTGTTTTATTTAGCAAAGCAGGATGCCTGCTACTAAGTTGTAAATTTTATGTATTCTATTTAGTACAAAACTTTGTGGGGAAAAATCACCCTGGTTTGTAAAAAATTTATATACTCAATTTTAGGGGGAAAAATGCCGATAAATTTTATTTTAACTCAATTTGACTGTAAAAAAACTCAATTTTCCGGACTTCGGTTCGTAAAATCTGGACTTCTATGAATCCCTGCATACTAGTAAATATTAAAGATGTAATCAGCCTCAAAAAGGATGGATTTTGTAAACTCTCCCCTGTGCGTTTTTTCAGCAGGGAAGATTACCAAAGCATCATATGTATTATCTTTGATGATAGTGGGATCGTCATATACAGCGAATGCAAGAATATCTTGTCAGAGAAATTTGTAACTCTGCCCGCTTCGACGGGTTTCCTGCTTCGCCATTGAGTGTGTGTTGTACGCGGAGAGGAAAATGACGTCACTGCGTGACGCATGAGTGACGTAGCGACGCTCACGAATTTGAATGTTGCACAGCTGCAGCCATGGGATAACGTCATGGCTCGTGCCTACGGTTCGGTGATGTCGCATAGCATACGTTGGTAGAATGCACCATACGTGTATACGCTTGTTGACACGGCCGTGGAAAAATAAACGGCATGCCATGCTGTTTATTTTTAAAGATCAACTTCTTCTATTTTCTCGTGAATGGTAGAAACAATTTAAGTTTTTTGTTGTCAAGTGTGTTTCATTTTGTACCTGTTGTAACATATGTCACTTTCGCTGAGTTTGAGAGACATCGACTTCAGCCCAGGTTTGAGGCTGATTACATCTTTAATTTTAAGAAATTTCCGGTTGTTCTACAACACTTAACTCACATTTGTTTTATTAATGAATAATTTTGCTTCATTGTCAGACCAAATTTAACAAGATCCGACATATTCTTCACAAGTTCTAGGGCTTTAAACTTCTACCTCATTCATTTGGGGGCTTCTGTGTCCAAGTGGTCTAAGGCACTTCACTGGTGACCGCTAGCCTCACATCGCTGAACCAGCACAGGTTCAAGCCCAGCTGGTCCATGTTTGTCAGTTACTTGCCGACGGGCGGTGGCTCTCTCCGGGTACTCCGGCTTCCTCCACCAACCAAACTGACTGTCACCATATGAGTGAAACAACCTTTAGTGTGACAATAAGCCAAATCCTCCCTCCCCTCTACCTCATTCCAACTGGAAAACTGGGTCAGTGAATGAGATGAAAGTTGTTGATACTGTAATAGGCGAAGAACGAAATTGGTCTTGTTAACTTTGGGCTGTCAATGAAGGGAAATATTCATTAATAAATAAATGTGAGTTAAGTCGAATATATTTTTAAAATAATTTGACTGGTATCAGGTTACTTTTTTTGTTATGGGAGAGATCAGAACTCCGACCCTAGCCATACAATCTCTCGGAAATTATCCGTCGTCTGGTGTGAAGGGTCATAGGAATCTCGGAATGAGGGACAGAAGGATTCACCAAGATACCCAAAGGCTTATAAGTGGTGAAATTTCCTTTCATCATAACATGTTATTAAAGTGCCTTATTTTCCCTCTGTAGTTATTACTAATCCCATCGGATTTGATGAATTCTACTACCAATCTCAAAGTCAGATACTTCAGATGGTGTGGAAATAGGGACTCCAGTAGAACTGCCCGTAGTCGGGCGAAAATACGTTTTCTGTCCATTATTGACTTGTATAAATCTTGTATTTTCTTCAATAAAACTTGTGGAATCTTACCAAAATAGTGTTTTTGTTTTTTACTGAGAATGCTGCTTTATTTTTATTATGAAAATTATTGCAGTGTAGGATACTTCTATAAGAAATCGTTAATTGAACGTATCAACTTTCGTAATATGCGCTACACGCTTCAGCGCATGGACGTCATTTTTTCATACATATCGTCAGCTTCTCGATTTTTCCGAAGGTGAGCCAATGAACATATCTGTCTGTCAATAGTACCATCTTGTAGCCAATGAAATTCTGTGTAAGAATATCTTAGCGTCATTTCCGGTTTAATTTTGTGAGTCCAACATGTGCTGGATAGAAAACTTTGGTGTTGGATTTCTACCTACATGCGTACGTATCTCTGTTCAACTTGCATGTGAATCAGTCGGTAAAAGTATCATCCTGAATTGGTTAAACAATATTTTTCATATTATCGCCCAGCTCTCTCTCAGATTTTGTCATTATTTACACCATATCCAATCTTCGTGGGCTTTCGCTGATGCGTCTCAGTGTTCAGCGAGTGAATTTTAGGACATTACGCAGCAAATAAGCCACAGAAATACGAAATCTGCTGCAGCTGTCTTCTTTAGTGAATGAACTTTATCGGAAAGACAAAATTTCGTGTAGTTTATTCGTAAATTGTTCCCTGAATCGTTTATATTATTTTCTTGCTATAGCCATTGACCCCCGCCAGATAATGAACTCATCTATTGCTTAGCTGCCTAAGGATTGTTGACCCCACGCTGACCTGAGGCTGGCCTGTTCCAAATGCAGTATAGGGGCTTCAGGGTCCAATTTACTGCAAACCATGTAAATTTTGCGCCCATTGATGTTTGGCTACCTATAACTCCACAGACTCCTTTTAATATTTTAATTAACAATATAGAACTGGTATGCCTTCACCCACAACGTTTCCTAGAGCCTGTACACCTATCAACAGCCTCATCCTATTTTCATAGGACCTTAAAAACAGTTGAATACCCATGATGGATCAATAGGTCTCAATAGAACTGTATATTCTATATTTTCTTCTTCATCTTCTCTCTTTGTACAGGTCATCTAGAGTATATCATCATGCACATATTTTTTTCTGCATTTCAGAAACCTCCTCACCGGGCTGCTTAGCTGCTAATGACATCCATTCTGGCCTGCAAAACTCCCTCATGGTCGCAGATACTGGTCAGAGCATTTTCCCCATGCAATAATGTTGCAAACTGCAGCAGCTACCCCACATTGTCGTGCCCGAATAAAAGAGAAATATTTGACAGACAGATATTTTCCTTGGCTCATCTTCGGAAAAATCGAGAAGCTGACGATATGTGTGAAAAAATGATGTTCATGCGCTGAAGTGGGTAGCACATATTACGGATTTCTTATAGAAGTATCCTACACTGCAATAATTTTCATAATGAAAATAAAGCAACATTCTCAGTAAAAAACGAAGAAACACTATTTTCGTGATTTTGGTAAGATTTACTAGTTTTATTGAAGAAAATACAAGATTTATACAAGTCAATATTATTTTCGCCCGACTACTGTCAGTTCTACTGGAGTCTCTACATTAATACAGGACATACAAACGACACTGCAGTTTTGCGTCTTCCATATGGCTATTGCTGAATATGCAAATTTATGTAAATTTGCTATTAAAGTTGATCAATCATGTACCAGTTATGCATTTTCTGCAGAAGGATCATTTTGGAAGAATGTAGGATTGTTGCTGTGATTGCAAATGGGTTAAAATGCAGTCCACATGACAACGTGTAATTCAATTCCGAGATTGTTTTTATATTAGGAACCACATCATATGCAAATCTATGCAAATTAGTTGGAGAGATGGGCCAGTCCTGTCACAACTATAGCTTCTCTCCATAGCATAGATTGTTCAAATTTAATTTTGGTCAAATATCTATAATATTAGCCCTAAAAACTGGATATATTGAAAGACACTGGTGTAGCGTCTCAATATGGTTTTTGCTGAATATGCAAATTTATGTGAATTAGCTACAGTAATAGGCCAATCATGCATCAGTTATGCATATCCTCCATAAGTTTTACTAGTCTTTGGAAGAATGTAGGATTGTTCCTCATGTGAATGCAATGGATTGGAAAGTGGTTGACATGAAAACATGCGTTTTACAATTTCGAGACATTTTTGGAACAATAAACCGCATCATATGCAAATTTATGCAAATAGGTTCAAAATATCCATACATCTGCTGAGAAAACATTTTCCGCATGTATCGGAACCAACAAATAAATGTGGCAAATTTCATCGAAATATGATTAATAGAACTGAATATGAACTTAAATTGGTGTTTGTTTTGTCATTTATTACCATATTTCGGTGCCATTGCTAAACCCTGATATATATGGGCTTGATGGGTACTTCTTTTCCCGCGAAGTGGACCAAACCGGCAACTTCAGGCAGCTCTATATTCGTCAATATTCACCCGATTATGATAATTCAAACTGCATTAGTCTTGTAATGATTCCAGCTTTCAAAAGCCCAGAATTAAACAACTGTGAAAGTTAAATGAAATTTCTACTGGAGTCCCTAGTGGAAATCACACAAAATATGTTTTCTTCCGATATTTTAACTACTGCAGGGGTCTAAAATACATGTAACAACTAACTTAGCCCTCACTGTTTAATCATCTAAATTCTTATGAAACGTAACAGTAACAGTATATGCTTGATTTAAAATATTTATTTATTTTGGTTATTGTCCCACTGCACCCCAGCATGCCCAGTGGGTGTCCCAGTGCACCCCACACATGAGGCAACCTGGGACATTTCGTTTTACTATTTAAAATGTAATTCTGGAGGAAAGCATAATAGATATATTAAATTTCCTTGTATGATTAAGTCATACTAAATATTAGCTGTAACTAGAGCATACGAGGTACTCTACAGGACAATAATGTCCCACTGCACCCCAATCGCACCTACGGTTACTGGCATTTCTTTCAGGCATTACAGTCCACTTCGATCCCTATTTTTCATAGACTTGTTACAAAGCTTCAAGACGATTCAGGGGGGGGGGGAAGTCTACACCCGCCTACACTGGCTCTGACTGAGCATTTCTGTGACTAGTTGAGATAGACGATATTTGTGCACTAATCAAATGCCAAGCAACATGTAAAGCACACAATTCTTCGCACAATGAAACATAACATAGCTTTATCAGTTTTAACCCCTCGTCAAAATTTTGCCCGAAGAGTATTGTTGTCGTCAGCATCGTCTGTCTGTCCGTCTGTGAACATGGTATCTCAAGAAGGATTAGAGTCCGGCATTGTAAATTCATACCACATATTCGTCTGGTGAAGGGTCAGAAGCCTATTAAAAATGACTGACCGTGACCTATTTTATCAAGGCAAATTCTAGTATTTGCTATATTTTTTTAAGGATTAAAGCTAGGGTCTCCAAATTCATATTACAAATGCAACTGGTGATTGACTAGAAGCCTATCCCAGCTGACTGACCTTGACCTATTCTTTTCAAGGTCATATGCTGTTTATTATGATATAACATGAAGAAATACAGCTACATGTAGGCTTTCCAAATTAATAATGCTATATACACATCCAGGGATGCTACAGGTGTGCTGAAGATGCCTGACCTTGACCTATTTTATCAAGGTCAAATTCTAGTATTTGCTATATTTGTTGAAGGATTAAAGCTAGGGTCTATAAGTTCATATTACAAATGCAACTGGTGATGGACTAGAAGCCTATCTCAGTTGACTGACCTTGACCTAGTTTTTCATGGTCATATACTGTTTATTATGATATAACATGAAGAAATACATTTAGGCTTTCCAAATTAATACTATATATACATCTGGGGATGATCCGGAGAGGTGCTGAAGATGACTGACCTTGACCTATTTTATCAAGGTCAAGTTCCAGTATTTGCTACATTTTTTGAAGGATTAAAGTTAGGGTGTCCAAATTCATATTATCTATGCAACTGGTGATGTTAGTTGGAAGCCAACCACAGTTGACTGACCTGAACTATTTTTTAAGGTCATATGATCTTTAGTGTGATAAAACATGAAGTAATTTAGCTGGGCTTTGGTCCAAAGGTGTGCTGAAGATGACTGCCCTTGACCTACATGTGTAGTATCCATGTCAGATTCTATTTATTTCATTGAGGATTATAATCTACATTGTCCAAATTTATACCACATATGCCTGGACCTGAAAACTGTTGAATACCACTGAGCTTGACCTATCTTCTAAACGTCAAAGTCTAAGCTAGCTCTGAATTCATGTAGCATATGCGTTTAAATTAGAATAGACCAGAAAATTATTGGAGATGACTTAACCTTGATATATATTTCCAAGATCAAATTACTTGAGCTGATTCTGACCTGTATAGAAGAGTATATCTAGAGGTACGAATATGGTCATACACTACCAGAACCTCAGCGCAAATATTTCCCATTAATTTAAGGCCATGGCAAAAGCTGATCTGGCTCAATTTCTTATGTATTTCTAAATTGGGAGAACTGCAGTCAACCCTTCTAGATCACATTTCTGTTAACCTACACTAAAATGTCAAAGTTCTAAAACTACATATGCAATGCATGATTGCTGAAAAAATCGACCATAGAGGTCCATGTCCCCCGCTAGCAGCACCAGTTATGGTGGATTATGATGGAAGATGCAACTGCTTAAAATGCAACATAATCCAATATCGCTGGTAGATGGCAGCCAAACTGGATTATGCTCGTTCATGAAGCACAATCCCAACCGGGATCTCACCAAGGTCAAGGGACTCCCCACGTTTGAAGTTTATCAGTCGAGTCGTACTCCAGCTATTGTCCGGACAAGATCAAACTGCTTAAAATCCAATGAAATCCAGTATGGCTCATGGTGGCCATATTGGATTAAGCACATCCTTGAAAAACAATCCTAATCCTCCTCTCAACAATGTCAAGGCACTCCCCAAGTTTGAAGTAGATTGGTTGAATTGTTCTCGAGTTATTGTCCGGACAAGATCCAACTGCTTATACAGGGATTCCGCTAGGGTCTATTTGGGTCCGTCAACGGACCCATTCCCCCCACTGAATGAAATAAAAATTCCCCTTTTGGTCTGCTTGTTATGGAGTAAAATGGTAGCTAAAGGTTTCAAATGTTACTTTTAAATATATCCGTCCAAGTCTTCCCTTCGTGAATATCAATGAAAACACATGTGGAAATTCACATTTGAAAAGACGGCAATTGCCGGAATTAGGACAATGACCTGACGGTTCTCTGAAGCACGTGGAAAATTTCCCGCTTCCCAAGGTATGATAGCACTCCATTTTCAGCTAACATTCTGCGACTACAGTCTGTCCATCCAGCCAGATTTCTGCTCTTCCAGCGCAGGCCACGGAAATGAAAGTAGAAGTTCTTGAAGGTCAAGTTAACAACTGTCACCATTCAGGTATATTATTAGATCATAAGAGGGCATAATTTTGTTTGCCATGATGTTTTTCATCTCTCACTATCAAAATCTGTTCATGTGGTGCTCTCCACCACGTCCGCGTATCGACTCGGTTAGCGATCGTCCCAGAAGATTTCTGCTTCCAAGTTCAAATTATCGCGGTAATACATATGTAGCAAAGAGTGTAAATAGACTCTAAACAGACGTTCCTGCTGTTAATCTTTATTATAAAATCCATCTCTAGACGCTCTGTCAGGCCATCAATTTAAACGGCAATTATCAAAAATCTTCTGCCGCCGCGAGGGGGGAAACCGCTCGGACTCTCCCCCTTCGGTCGCTACGCTACCTCAGATTTGGTCGCTTCGCTCCATCGTATTTGCGGACCCAGATTTTTTTTCTGGCGGAATCCCTGGCTTATAATCCAACATGGCTGACGGCGGCCATATTAGATTACGCACATTGCTGAAAAACAATCCCAATCGTCCTCTCACCAATGTCAAGGCACACCCCAAGTTTGAAGTTGATCAGTTGAATCGTTCACAAGTTATTGTCCGGACAAGAAAATCTAAGATTCAACTGCTTATAATCCAATATGGCTGACAGCGGCCATATTGGACTATGCATATTGCCGAAAAACAATCCCAACCGTCCTCTTACCGATGTCAAGGCACTCCCCAAGTTTGAAGTACATCAGTGATGGTGGCCATATTGGATTAAGCACGCCCTTGAAAACAATCGCAATCCTCCTCTCAACAATGTCAAGGCACTCCCAGGTATGAAGTAGATCGTCTGAATCGTTCTCGGGTTATTGTCCGGACAAGATCCAACTGCTTATAATCCAATATGGCCGACGGCGGCCATATTAGATTAAGCACATTGCTGGGAAACAATCCCAATCGTCCTCTCGCCAATGTCAAGGCACACCCCAAGTTTGAAGTTGATAGGTTAAACTTAAATCGTTCACGAGTTATTGCCAGGACAAGAAAATCTTAAGGAGTCCCGCAGAAAAAAAAGTAAGTACATGTACTGTAATTTACTAAGTAGCAGGAGACAAAAACTCTATAGGATTTTAGCATTGGGGCACCCATGGAATCCCCAGAGGTAGTATCCCCAGGTGGAATACCCATCCACCATATTTTTTAAATATTTTTTTTCTGAATTTTTCTAGATTTTTTTTTTAATTTGCTACACCAAAAATCTTATCATTTCCAGGCCGAGGACACAGACACCGATGATGACATCCTCTTCCTCTCCTCATAATATCTCCCCATTTACTTCAGCCCTCTTAATTAGGAAAAATTGCCACGGCAAAAAAATAGCTGACCTAATTATCCGACGACGGCATTTACCATGGCATTTTTCACAACATAAATCAACATTTGCTCACATCACACGGCTGTAAATTTGTGATTAAATTTAATTCTTGTTGATGCATTTGAACAGTTACCTGTGTGAGTGGTGTTAATACAAGTTCCAGTTGGCCATTGAACACATGCCTACGGTGTCCACTGAACAGCATTTATTGTCCATTTATTGTATATACAGAAAAAAATAAACATTCAAAGTTATTCATGTTTGACATGTCTTGTTTTATTATATTTACTTAAAGAATGAACATTTTAAAACATTATTTTTGGTGTAGTTTGACGAGGCTCGCCCTGTCCAGCACTAGCAGCAACAAATCTTTTGTGGGCAGATGATTTGCTTACGTGATCGGCGGCGTTACACTTTTTTATAACATCAGTGCCAAAAATCCATTTGTCGGTCAAATTTGACGTACAACCATGTTGGTTCGGATGATTGTTGCCCCGAGTAGAAATCTCGACAAGTAGAACAGTCAATTTTTGTCACAGTTACACTGCTACTTCTGCTTTTATGCTGGGAAGTTCCCACTTTTGAACTGTTGTCACCTTCACCATTGCGAATAAAAACAGTGTAACTTTAACTATGATAATCACGGTGTAACTGTCAGCCATTTTACGGAAAGCACGCTGTGTAGTGGTATTCTTCACGCATTCGGGTCGGCTGCGAGTTTACCGCTTAGAACATTAGGTTGTGGATACATTTGCCGAAAACATCCGCGTATAAGGGATTCAATATAATGATCTCGTGAAATCTCTTTAAGTCTCCTAGGTGGCCCTCCACAGTTTCGTAGTAATGGCCCCTCTCTAATTTCATAATACGATAGACTGCCCTTGTTCTGCTACATCATAATTCTTCTTGTCTTCTTAATAGCTTATATCTATAATGCCATCCTATTCAGCATTATCAACACTGCAAACGAGTACGTACAAATCGAGTGCTGGCTTCGTCTACACGCTGATCGGGATCATGGAGTAAAGTTTGTCCTGCCTCAGTTATGCCCCTTGGGTGTGCCTAAAAATCGGGACTCATTTACGGGAAGAAAATCTGACAAAAAACGGTTAGGTTGACACCCACTTTTGTTTGCCTTTTTAAGTTGAGACCGGACCAGGGAACGTGAGTAAGAAGTTTAATTGAAATCGCTCTTACAGATTTTTCTGGAAATTGAGCCGAATTTGACCATTTTTCGACATTTTTAAGGGGTTTTCTAGGAAAAATGAAGCAAGCATGGAGGAGAATGTTCGAGTTTAATTTTTCTATAACATAGCAGTGTTATATCTTAAAATAATAGTTTCATCATGCTCTTTCAGAAAATATATACATATAAGTGATTTGGGTTGAAGGTTTTACGACAACTGGTGGCCGAAAAACGGACCCATAGTCTATTCCATGCCGAATGGAAGAATCTCTGGAGTGCACCCCTAGCGAAATTGTGTTCAGGAAACATCCCAGTGACGGAGAATATATGCTTGACGGTTCGAGGTTTATCAAAACTAGAACAACAACAACACGCGACGGCAAAAATATTGCCGACCAAAAATAGAGATATGTCGGCAATTACGACGGCTTTTGCTGAATGCCGTCGCTAATTACGAGGGCTGTACTTCATAAGGCGCAATAACATAACTGTACCTGGCCGATTCCCTGATGAAATCTAGATGTTCATCTTTCGGCAGGAGGTAGTTTATTTCAAGCGTAACAAGCTAATAAACTTCTTGACAGGTGTTGACTATCAAAATTTTAAGCTATGCGGGCGTGTAAAAGTGTAGTGACGATTTTGCTTTATTCTCCGCCAATTTTAAACAGTGCTCAGGCATCGCAAATAGTCCCAGAAAGAAGCCTTTTAACAAACAGTGATTTAAAAGAAATTTGCAGTTGAATGGAACAAATGCCATACTTGCCAACTGTATCAACGGCCTTTGATTATTCATTGCAGCGAAGTCGGAAAAAACAAATATCGAGAAAATTGTGGTCTATGGAAGCTAGGGAGGACATACAGGGGTTAATGGAGCAGGACTATTTTTCATTATGGTGATCTGAAGCCTAGTGGGAATACACTGTAGAATGGTATCTTTGATGTGCTCACTGAAAGGACACATAGGCATCTCTCCGGTCAAAACAATGATGGCTGCTCACAACTTGAGTCAAAGGGGATGAAATATACGACACATTGCTTGGTTCTAATTTTTCAAATATGGGCATATTCGGGAAGGTCACAACTCAAGGTCATGACTGATCTTTAGTCTTGACGATTTTGTCTTCTGTCATGGGTCGGATTTGTCAGATCGACCATTTGGGATGATTGAATTTACGAGATTAAATTTGAGTATACGAATTAACTCACACATTCGAGATTACAGTTAATTAAAACCAATTTATGTTGGATTATAACAAATGTAGCAGACTAATATTGTCATTTAGCTGGCCATACACTGGTCAGCTTAGATGTTAGTTGGACATATTGACCATAGACCATAGGCCTGGTCAGCCTGGTCTACATTAGGTTGATCCAAATTGCAGTTAGAGGTGGACAAGGATTTCTATAGCTTGTTGGAAGAATTAATTTTAAACCTGTTCTGCCCTTGTGCTCACCATGCTCACAGGAGAATATGTCATACCTGTATTTGCATGCTTTGAGAAGGAATCTGTATATTATTCATAATATGTTATTAATATCAGGTTGTTTTCCTGGAATTTTCACCATCGTTTGACAAAACTGGTCTTCTTTGCATGTAATTAGTCTTTTTCTCCTTAAGATGTAAGTAAATGTGTATTTGTACAACCGTGTCCTGTCATCGTATCGCCATGACCTCTGATAGATTGTCAATGGATAACTCAATTCTAAATACCCGATAAGCATTTGAACGGACCATTTGTTGATATACCCTAGCTAAGGGAATCATCCTTCTTTCTTTTAACACAATAGGTGAAACTCACGGCCTGTCCAAATCCCGAATTATATCAACTTGCAACATACATTGTATCCTCGCCTTAGCAGACCTACATGTATCAACCCTCACACATTTGACATCTGTCTCACGCTACTATATCAAAATCTCACGCATCTGAGAATTTTCATGAAATTATTTCAAAAGAACCAAGAATCGTTCAAAACCCGTACTTTCAAAATGTTCCTAGACTTGGTTCTTTAGTATCCATTTCCAGCCCTCGGAAGGAGTGAAATGTATAATGGTACATGTAGGCTGTTAGACGAAACAAAAATCGAAAATATTTATGAAATGATGTCTAGAAATTCGCCTGTGATCTCCAGTGAATATGCTCAAATCTCACGCCTTGGCAAAATTATAACTTGAGAGGTCTGCCTTAGTGATGCCCGAGTTCCTCATTCAGGTCAAGTGAAATCATTCGAAAGCACTGTTTAATTGAAGTATCATCAGTTTCTACTATCTTGTGCTCGACAATATTATTGTGACCTACATGTAGATCACAGTCATCTGGGTGAAAAATGGTCTTGGACTCCGAGAACATGTACGTTAGTTGCTGAAACTCCATTTCAGTTAGACGTAGATGCATCCTCGGGATTTGCTAACAGTCAGCATGACCACGTCCCGTTATTTCCAAGTGATGCTCCGGGTGTCGTCATAAGCCGTAATGAGGCCAGAGCTGTTGTTCATGGCAAGCCATGTCTCGCCCTGATCGACACAGCGTCAATGATAACTATGATCGGTCAGTCATTCTAGGAATTTACAACCATTACATGTAGATCAAATTTTTGAGATAAAAACCGCTAGCTGATTGGCAGTTACTGTCATACCTTAGCGCTGGTGGGAAGTCACTGATATACCGAAGCGCTGTTGGGCAGTCACTGACATACATGTACCTAAGAACTGGTGGGCAGTCATTATCTACTGAGTTGTGGCAGTAATGATCAGTCATGTCAGTTTTTCAGATGGCGAGACTTCAAGCAACTTGAGGTTGTAGCATTGGTGGTTTCGGGTACTCATTATATTCAGATGGTGCTGTTCCTGTTTAGGGACAAGTGTCATTCGGTTGGTGTACGCATACTGCCAGTCATGTAGGCAATTCTAACAGTGAATGTCACGACAAGTCTTAGTTGTCCAACCTACATGTATATAACTGCTTTTGGCAAGAGTCAAACCTTAAAGTCTGGCATTTCACAGACTATTTCTGGCACAAAGAAGGTGGTTTCTGGCTGTATCACAACCGGCTTCCAACAGAACATCATGGCAGTGACAGAGTCATGTGAAGTTAATGGTAGCTCCTTATCTAGACCATGTGGAAGCTGACCAGTGATTATAACAACGTTTGACATGCACAACGTTACGAGTAAAGATGTCACAACATCTCAGAACATCACTACATGTATGTAAGCTGCAGTGTTCAATTCCTGTCAAGGTTGATCCATCCTCGCTACCAGACTCCGTTTCTCTTCTTCTATCGGGAGCCATGGTAAATGGCTTTGCCAAACGTACTAGTCCATTGATAACATCGCATACTCTACCAGCCAATGAAGTTGGTTTATTTGCTCTGTTCAAAGCACAAGTCACAGGGTTTTCATCTCAGCCAATCAAGAAGCTCACGCGTCACAAGGCCACCCCATATTTGGTGGTTTAAATGAAGGCCAGCCCGTTTCATGAATAGCATGTGCATGAATATGTAATAGCATACAGTACACCCAAGAATTAAACTGGTCAAATTCACGAAGGATAGCCGAAAAATGTCGCGAACCGTTCGCAAACGATTCGCCAGTACCTCTCGCCATACCTGTCAGAATTGAACCTTTCGCGAAAGGAATACGGCAGATTCCACGATAACCTAGTCCACTTTTCCGTCAAATTCTCCTTCAACTGAAAAATGACATTAGCAACGTTCAAAATACTAAAAAACTAACTCCTTGTCATGTACATGTTTGCTAAACCCAGCAAGGTTGTGTAACCATTTTACCCTGTAGAGAGACCGTCTTATCCGGTATATTTCTTGTCTGCAGTATAATAGACAGACAAAAATGTAAATGTTGCTAATGTCACTTGTTCTAATGTCATTTGTCCATCATACTTTTTTTACAATAATCACCACAAATCAAATGTCAACTAATTTATTCAAAAAAAGATTTACAGTGATACTAGCTTGACCTTATTAAGATATATGTACCATTGCCAGTGTGTTAAATACCAATACATGGATACTATGAGCATTTAAAAAATGTTGCTAATGTCATTTCCGTCCAACTCCCGTGACGGAAATGACATTAGCAACATTTTGAAAAGACCCTGTATTACAGCATGGGTGATGTCATACACTGACAATGGTACAGATACATCAATACATTTGGCCTAATTCCACTGAGCATATGCAAGTGCTTGTCTTACAAGAAATTTCTTGTAAATACATTGTATACAAAATAGATTTTGACGGAAAAATGACATAGTTAACAAAAATGTTGCAGATGTCATTTTTGTTTTGTCCCGCTAAATTGAATACTGTACATGAAATTCATAGGGGTTCCTGTTTATTTTCATCTTATGCAATTCATTGACAAGTTTAAGATCGTAAGATACAGGGCACATTGTTTATTAACGATATTTTTGAATTTATAGGTGTTGCAAATGTCATTTCCGTCAATGATTGACGGAAATGTGTGTTAGTGGACTAGGTTATCGTGGAATCTGCCATACGTGAACGATGTTTGAGGAAATACATGTCACAAAATGTTTATATTCTTGTCTGTCAACTATTTATTTTCCATTTGCTGGTGTGTTTTGTTTTTAATGGCATTAATTAGGTCCATATACCTAATTTTGCAGATGAATTGCAACTATAAAATCACGACGTATAGGCCTACCGGTTTTCCTCGTCAGTCCATGAGCATACCACGATTCACCCAAAATCGAGATTGTAAAACCAGGAGCTGTATCTGCACCGTGTTCATCTAGTCAAAAAGTCGCATAATCTGCCCCTTATTTGAGTTCATTGTGCTGTATGGCTTGTTTTTGTAACTGAAATCTTTCACATCCAAATGAACTTCGCAGTGCATGCAGCCCGATCTAAAACATGGCGTCAGCCAGCCGTTCATAAGAGGCGTGTCCAGTTGCTATGAAGAGGGGAAACAACTCCGAGCAGACATTTAAAAAAATGTTATTGCCTTCATTGGCGGAACAGGGGTTATCCTTGACAAAAAAAATCATCTACTCGGTTTCCAAATTCAAGACATGAAGCTGCGCTATCGAAACCCCTCGGCTCTGAACCCCAGCTATTATAATGTAAGGGTGTCTCTACCAATTGATTGGCTTGTGGGAAGAAATATTTACCCCTGGTATTGTAAGTGTACTTTCTTTGAAAAAAAAAAAAAGTTTTCCTTCCCTTAAATTAATTTGTTTCTGGAATAAATACATACACTATAGATATACGTTTGTCATATCTTGGTAAACACAACTAAAATTGCTGAAATGGAAATCATTAGAAGAGAGCCAAATTTGGATTTGCAGGCATTCTTCGCATTGTGTAAGAGAATAAATCAATAAATCAGTCATCCAATCAATAAATAAATGTGATAGTATACAAACATGATATAGAAATTATATGCAAACTTAACATAGGAATTAGTGGATTTTATTAGACAAGGGGCATAACTCTGCAAAATACTTTCTGACAAGACTCATTTTCGATAGCAGGCCTCGAAAATTGGTTCATTGACGTAACCGAAAAATCGGTTACGGTAATTTTGTCTTACGTAACCTATTGTTCAGTTACGATGTGAATTTTTACGTAACCAATTGGTTTCGCAAAACGGTTACGTAATTATAACAGTGCGCCGTCAACCAGTACCGTACAACTCGACTCGGGAGTAATATTAGCCTGTGGACAGCACGTGGTCAGAGATTGAACAGACAAATGAGTTAACATACGGGAATGGGATTGCACACGTAAATCGCTTCCACCAATCATGATTGGCTATTGTGACTCTGGCTGTATAATTCATTCACCATTTCCTTCTGATTCCATTAAAATCCTGATCGAAAAGTCTGAGAAGTTGAACACGCCGCCTGCAAATTTAGAGATGGCGGAAGTGACGAGTGTTAACCGCAAGCTTCGCGCTCTTGAGATAATTCCTCCGCAAGGAGCTCCGCATGCCACCTCTGCTGCTAGCTCCGTGCAGAGCTTCCCACGGAGCAACAACCTCGGAGCGAGAGGCTTGCGGGTAACCCTTACATTCCAACTCGTTGAAGTTTGATAATGCTGTTTCCTGGCCGCTATTGGTTTATTACGCCTGCCCTGAACCGAGGATAGACAAAACACTCTGTGCAAGCTGATGGACTCAGACAC
>JAVTVY010044413.1:0-21970 GCA_036873755.1 Hanleya hanleyi | reverse complement strand
ATAACCTCTGTCATTAAATCAAATTAAATTTCAATGAGTTGCAAATGGCACCAGTGATAAATGGATGTCTGTCTTTACCCTTGTTTGGATTTTATCTAGGGCAAACCTATTTCACTGAATCCTGAAAAGATGCTCTGTTCCTCTGTCGGTGTTCAAATATTGCATAATGTCCAGCTGTTCTGTCCAGGGGATAGCACACAAACATACCTTTTTGACCAGTGTCCTGTTTAATGGGTCACTCAGTACACTGCCATGGTTAAGAACATGTGCCCCACCAGAGATGGGTCATTTCATCCCATATATTCCACATACTCCATTCCGATTTCAATATAAACTTTATGATGTCATACAGTAGGTTCAAATATTCCATTTTGAATGTAAGAATTCTATATTACGTAGTTATTCAGTCTAAATAGCTTTTTTTATGTTCCAAGAATGGATTGAATTTTTGGAAATTTGATCAGTTCAAGATATTTTTTGTATTTCTTGTGTGAAAAACTGTGTTTGTTTTTGAGAAAATGTATTTTTTGGGTGGAAATGTCAAGGGAAATGGCTGGACTGGGAAGTGTCTAGCATTTGACAAACTCCATAAAACCAATATTATAATTAATGATGGTTTCAAAATAATTTACGCAGTTAAGTTGAGCAGTAAAAGAAAAAGGAGAGAATGCAATTATTTGACTGTTTCTGTAAATTGTGTTTATCTGAATGAAATTGTTTCAAGTAGTATCCGTCCATTCTATCTAATTTTGTTTCATTTTTTTTACAAGTGAATACATTATATATCATAGTGACAATATACATTTCACAAGTCTATCGATACATGTCATAACATTGTGACAAGCTACACTTCACAAGTTTAAACATTTTATAACATAGTGAAAATCTACAGTTGATAAACATAGTATCAACTTTATCCTACTTTATAAAATCATGAGAAATGTTATGAAGAAGTAACAGTCGAATAATAAGTTTGTGCAAGATTTGAAGAAAAAAAATTATCGATGGTTTAAAATTTAAATGTAGTTTTAATTTTAGATACTTTAAAAATAAAAGGGATTGTTTATACAAAATTACGTATTTAATGCACAAATTGTTGAAGAAGAATGACATCACAAAAATTATGCTTATGTCTCATTCACCCATCATCATATCTTATATAGATAAATTGTTGCAATTAATATTGTTACAAGTCTACCATAGTTTACAAAACACTAACAACCTTATACATTGATAGCAATCAATATGAATTGAATAGAACAAATTGCAACAATTCTTCACTAATCGTAACAATTGTGTGTCAATGGGAAAGTTTTTGTAACATCTTTTTTAATAAAATTTATAATTGTTTCAAGTTTTTTGCTTCTTTTTTTTCTGGCAGTTGAATTTTCTTCTTCCGGCAAAATAATTGAAGGTAGTCAAATTGAATTAGAAAATAAATAATACAAATTGCTATCTGTAACATCAAATAATCTGACATAACTGCTACTTCATACCGTCATAATGGTTGGTGAGAAGAAAATGGTCACATTATGGTCGGTTATATAACACAATGCGTACCACTACCAAGATGGCGACCACAACAGCAGGAGAAACTGACCAGCTCAAATTATGGAGTACTAAAACTTACCGTAATTCACTGCTTCGGATCGGCCGGGAAAGTTTGATATCTGTGAGACAACACCATGTCCCATCCCTCCTTGATAGTCATAGTACCCTCCTTCCGCCATCCTGGTCAAAAACTATAAATTTGTCCCTCCAAACATAGGTCTAAAATGATAACCGATTACGTCAAGGCCGCCACTGACACAAGTCCTTGTTCAGAATACGCAATGGGAACGACCATTATTCTAAGGGTGCGCAGCTCGCGTGTTTGCGCATTTCTCTTCAAATTCCAGTTGTCAAAACAAGATACTTCTCTAAAAGTGTTACAATATTGATACGTAAAAATTTAATTCACAGAAAAGTACAAGGCATATGCGTAAAGATCCGTTCACGTACAGCCTTGATGTTAAACTTGGACTAGCCTGCTACCCCCTGGTCAGTTACAGGTTGAACATTCCAACTGACCAGTCACGTGATCTAATTTTTGCCTCGCACAGAGGGCGCTCAGATATGCTCTAAATCTTTCGGCCTTGGGTTCTCCGAGACGTGACTATGTTAATACATACCACTTGGGTTACGAGTCTATTTGGTGTTTACATAGTACAAGACATCAGATGGGTCAGGGAGCTATCAACTGGCCGACGCGTGGGTGCGAAAACAACCATTGTCCAATTTTGAACTGTTTACGAAGACTATCCCAAACCACTCAGATTTCTATTTAAATCCAGAGCCATTGGAAGCACGGGCTGACTCATACCCATTCTCAAAATGATTTAAAAACTAGTGTGTTACCGGTTTATATCACGACCTAATTCGAAGGAGGGGGTCGACCTGATAAAAAGTACAGCCTATAACGTAAACAACCCGTTGGGGTCGTTCAGTATACAAGGTTTGATGCAAGGGTTAACCATGGAACATAAACCGTGGTCAAAGGGTTAACTTTATACACGTACATGTACGCCTTCAGCATAAAATTTTGAAAATTTATCCCTTCATTTTACGCATCCGGAAAAATTGAGAGGGTTTCCGCCTTTCTAACTCTTCCAGAAAAAAGAAAAAAAAATATTGATGTTCAGATGAACATCTTCTCGTCATTTTAAGGCAGTCACTTCTAACACCTCTGCAAGAAAAGTTCACTTCATCGATGTTATAGTTAATGCATCGATGCCGAGCTGAATTGTTTGAAGTTGTGCGTGCCAAGGTTTGTCCGAAACGAGACTAAATTTGAAAACAAACCAGTCAACCCAGCTACTTTAATTGGACGCGTCTTGGCGCGCTTGCGTATACGCATTTTAGCAGATTTTGAACGTTTTTCTTTTAAACCCTTTGCAAACTTTTGGTGCTTCTCCATCGTTTTGTAAAGTTGTTGATGGCCGCGTTGAGTTTTTATTTGACTAACCCTTTTTTTTTTGCTGTCTAAATATTAAATGTTGTCGATGTGGAGTAAGTAATATTTTAACTTTGTTCAGCACCTGGCAACTTTTGGTTACTTCTTGTGCAACTTTTTGAAACAATGTTTATAATCACAGTTCATGGCTACTTTTTTTCCTTTATTATGCTAACTTTTTATGCAACTTTGTTCATCACATGTTACTGCTATATATACTTTATTTTGTATGCTAATTTCTGTAACAAAATCGTCACCTCTAACTTTTCGTGACTACTTTATAGGCTTTCTTTCTTCCATAAATATTTGTGACGCGTCCTGATTGATATATTTAATTATTTATTTATTCTTTACAATACCAGTCCACAATAACTTATTTTCTGTTCTCTCTCAGGTACTGTCTCTCATAATGTGTGTAGCGTTTTATTAATTTAATTTCATATACACCATAACTGTTAACTTTGAGTCTTATGTGTTTGTTCTATGACATCTACACTGTTATATGTAAAATCTGTACTGTTGCTATATTATGGGTTTTTTTCCAATAAATTTATTCAAAAGCACGCCGCAATATCCGGCGCTAATTACCTTTTTTTTTTATCAAAAAAGAGAGCCGAGAAACTGATAATTCATGAAGACTGTGCTGGAGTTAACACTAAAATCAGATAGATTCAAAATCCAACACCACTGTCCGTTTATGGTTACACACCACCAAATGGATGATTTCTTGTACCGAGGATTATCCCGGAGAGTAAAAAATCGGCTTTTGTGATTGGTCCATATTCCACCCGGAAGTGGAATGGTTAGTTTCAGATTTTTACATTTCTTTATACAATATGTGGTCTTCAGAATTATATAAGTTTTCTGGTCACATAGTAGATAAAAAATATATTTTTATTAAATCTTTCTGACACACCCCCAATGGTTGCCATAGTGAGCCTGATGCTATGACCTCATTCACAAGAGACGTTTGTAGCCAAGAAAAATGGTACATAACATACCCTCAATTTCTGATATTTTTGAAGGCAAAAGGTCAATCTATCTGATGATACATGTTATTAGTGGCCGCGAAATATTGGGAATACCTTTTTGCTTGGATGTGCCATGCCAAATTACTACATAAATAGTAAGCCGATCATTTAGTGGTGTGCAACCTGAAGATGCTGAGAGTAGTTTTTTACCATATTTTGCATTGAGTCCCAGGTAGTTTTAAAGTTATCAAAAACATGGATGCATGGTTTGCAGATGCACAAAAGAGGATTTTGAGGCACTGTTGCCCAAATCCTGAAAATTATGGGTGCTTTGTGTGGCATGGGGCCAAAAAGCTGGATGGATATGGGCGCATTGTATTTAATTCGCCAAACGGTGTGAAGACCGAGTTCAGGGCACATCGCCTTCAGTATATGATTTCCACAAAAACATATGATCTGCCCGGATATAATTCTGATGGTGACGCCCTGGATGTGAGCCACCTTTGCCACACCCCAGCTTGTGTTAACCCTGTACATCTGATTTTAGAGCCACTCAGTTAACATGGAACGACTGACTTGTCTCAATAATGGGAAGTGCACAGAGTTGCACATTCCCCATTGTCTATTATTTTGAATTCAAGGTACTTCTGTGAATTATATTTGTTCCTATCCCCAGGCCAACAATTCTGAAATCTTCTCCCTCTATCCCTACCACCACCCCCACCCCCCCCCCCCCCCCCCCCTATTAAAAAATACACTGGCCGATCTGGCACTGCCAACACTCAGGCTCACTGGATCAAAATCATTACTCCCCCTTCACCTTCCGTCGCAGATGATGATAATTATGAGACTCGAGATAGCCAGGTGTCTCAAAATACTCGGGTACTGGCCTCACCAGGTCTGTCTGATAAGCTTTTTCACCATTAGATCTAATGTTGGCATGTAGCTCATGAAGATATCTATTCTTAGAAATTCTCCTGGCTTTCGATACTTCAGTTTGCTTTCCCAGCCTACGGTTATCCTCGGCTTTTTGTCTGCTAGTCATACCCAGAACAGCACGTGAGCCCTTTGTAATTGGAGTGCCAACATGATCACTTTTCAGATTTTTCCAAATTTAGGGGAGAGGGGTAGTTTTCTGTCTCATAACTCAAGCCTGGTAGATAAGAGAGGAATTCCTTACACTGACTCTGAACACAGAATGACAGCATATAACAACAAACATAAAAAGTTCCAAGTAAAATATATTTATTTCAAAATAATTGATTTTTTAAGACTGTATTCTCATCAAAAGTATAATTTATGTACATAAATAGTATAAAAATAGGCTTGGTACATTTTCCCCTGTATCTCTTCAAGATGTGGTCTTGTAATCCTAATATTAATACATATGTGTACATATGCCTCAAGGATTACACTGTATCAGTTTTGATCAATTCTCTTCATCTTTGTATATTTGTAGGTTACACACCACCAAATGGATGATTTCTTGTACCGAGGATTATCCCGGAGAGTAAAAAATCGGCTTTTGTGATTGGTCCATATTCCACCCGGAAGTGGAATGGTTAGTTTCAGATTTTTACATTTCTTTATACAATATGTGGTCTTCAGAATTATATAAGTTTTCTGGTCACATAGTAGATAAAAAATATATTTTTATTAAATCTTTCTGACACACCCCCAATGGTTGCCATAGTGAGCCTGATGCTATGACCTCATTCACAAGAGACGTTTGTAGCCAAGAAAAATGGTACATAACATACCCTCAATTTCTGATATTTTTGAAGGCAAAAGGTCAATCTATCTGATGATACATGTTATTAGTGGCCGCGAAATATTGGGAATACCTTTTTGCTTGGATGTGCCATGCCAAATTACTACATAAATAGTAAGCCGATCATTTAGTGGTGTGCAACCTGAAGATGCTGAGAGTAGTTTTTTACCATATTTTGCATTGAGTCCCAGGTAGTTTTAAAGTTATCAAAAACATGGATGCATGGTTTGCAGATGCACAAAAGAGGATTTTGAGGCACTGTTGCCCAAATCCTGAAAATTATGGGTGCTTTGTGTGGCATGGGGCCAAAAAGCTGGATGGATATGGGCGCATTGTATTTAATTCGCCAAACGGTGTGAAGACCGAGTTCAGGGCACATCGCCTTCAGTATATGATTTCCACAAAAACATATGATCTGCCCGGATATAATTCTGATGGTGACGCCCTGGATGTGAGCCACCTTTGCCACACCCCAGCTTGTGTTAACCCTGTACATCTGATTTTAGAGCCACTCAGTTAACATGGAACGACTGACTTGTCTCAATAATGGGAAGTGCACAGAGTTGCACATTCCCCATTGTCTATTATTTTGAATTCAAGGTACTTCTGTGAATTATATTTGTTCCTATCCCCAGGCCAACAATTCTGAAATCTTCTCCCTCTATCCCTACCACCACCCCCACCACCCCCCCCCCCCCCCCTATTAAAAAATACACTGGCCGATCTGGCACTGCCAACACTCAGGCTCACTGGATCAAAATCATTACTCCCCCTTCACCTTCCGTCGCAGATGATGATAATTATGAGACTCGAGATAGCCAGGTGTCTCAAAATACTCGGGTACTGGCCTCACCAGGTCTGTCTGATAAGCTTTTTCACCATTAGATCTAATGTTGGCATGTAGCTCATGAAGATATCTATTCTTAGAAATTCTCCTGGCTTTCGATACTTCAGTTTGCTTTCCCAGCCTACGGTTATCCTCGGCTTTTTGTCTGCTAGTCATACCCAGAACAGCACGTGAGCCCTTTGTAATTGGAGTGCCAACATGATCACTTTTCAGATTTTTCCAAATTTAGGGGAGAGGGGTAGTTTTCTGTCTCATAACTCAAGCCTGGTAGATAAGAGAGGAATTCCTTACACTGACTCTGAACACAGAATGACAGCATATAACAGCAAACATAAAAAGTTCCAAGTAAAATATATTTATTTCAAAATAATTGATTTTTTAAGACTGTATTCTCATCAAAAGTATAATTTATGTACATAAATAGTATAAAAATAGGCTTGGTACATTTTCCCCTGTATCTCTTCAAGATGTGGTCTTGTAATCCTAATATTAATACATATGTGTACATATGCCTCAAGGATTACACTGTATCAGTTTTGATCAATTCTCTTCATCTTTGTATATTTGTAGGTTACACACCACCAAATGGATGATTTCTTGTACCGAGGATTATCCCGGAGAGTAAAAAATCGGCTTTTGTGATTGGTCCATATTCCACCCGGAAGTGGAATGGTTAGTTTCAGATTTTTACATTTCTTTATACAATATGTGGTCTTCAGAATTATATAAGTTTTCTGGTCACATAGTAGATAAAAAATATATTTTTATTAAATCTTTCTGACACACCCCCAATGGTTGCCATAGTGAGCCTGATGCTATGACCTCATTCACAAGAGACGTTTGTAGCCAAGAAAAATGGTACATAACATACCCTCAATTTCTGATATTTTTGAAGGCAAAAGGTCAATCTATCTGATGATACATGTTATTAGTGGCCGCGAAATATTGGGAATACCTTTTTGCTTGGATGTGCCATGCCAAATTACTACATAAATAGTAAGCCGATCATTTAGTGGTGTGCAACCTTATCCCGGTTCATCGAGATGATGGCGGGCTTCTTTCTCAATTCTGATTGGTCAGTCGCGACACGCCTCCGGCCAATCTGGCCCCAGAACTCACTTAAGCTGCGAAAACTGGTAAGTTCCGCCAATACGAAAATAGCCGAACGCGAGATTGGCCTCTGGCAAAGAGGTCACACACTGATCAGCAGACCAATCAGAAATGAGAAAGAAGCCCGCCATCATCTCGGTGAGCCGGGATGAACGGACAGTAGCGTTGGATATCGAATCGCCCGGCAAAGGTATAAAATTGCACAAATTTACTAATTTGACGACGAGAATATATAGAGCGACACTTGTAGAATATGCCGATGTATTTTGTTTGGAGGTAAACCGTTTATTTCTCGTTTCACCCAGAGTGCGTTTCACACCTTGGTGTATTTTTATATAAAGCATGGGGTTATGTATATATATAGAGACCCAATATTTCGACACTTCACCCTAATACCACCGCCCACATCTCCCAAACCTCTTGTTTTGAGGGCCTGTGGTTGGTTTGTAGTGAAAGTGCCGTGTCCAGTCGTGTAGTAGTGAAAAAAGGGCGTTTGAGTGACCGTTTCGGGTAGATGTGTTCCATCTCTGGTCCAAATGGGCCGGGTGGGATGTCCTATTGAAGCACTCCTCAGACTGGGGTGGTTTTTATTGGAAGTGCAGTCAATGTGCGCAGTCGTGAAGTAGTAGAAAAAACGGCATTTGAGGTGGCAGTTTTGGGCGATAAATGGGCTATCCTTGCCCCAGATGGGCCGTGTAGGATCTCATATTGAAGCGCTCGTGGGGTAGACTCAGAATGGTGATTTTATCCGGTTCCAAAATTCTGCGCAGTAGGGCAGTAGTATAGCAAGAGTGCAGTTTCGGAAAGGAGCGTTTGGAGTATAGGTGCATGGGTCGTGGCGGTATCCTGTTGAAGCTCTTGACGGGTAGAGTCAGACTGGGGGAGTAGTAGAGAAAACGCAATTTCGGAGGTGCGCAGGAGCGAGTTTCGGGGGATGTGGGCCATGTTCGGTCGGACAACCTGGTAGAGTTATACCTGCGTGTGTATGTGTGAGGAAGAGGACTGAGTAGTGGAATTGAGGACGAGTATATAACGTGTATGTGAACCACTAGAGTCCGTCTGTAAACACCCTCTTCGTACGTCATAACGCCATGGCGTAGACAGAGGAGTGAATAACAACAAAGATCGTGTATTACACATTCTATTGTTGACATACATTACAAAGGTTTTCTATAAGATAGTAGATGACAACTTATGGTTTGAACTTCTGAAAATAGGTGTTAGGGGTAGAATTTTTAATATCATCTCTTCAGTATATAAATCCGTCAACATGAATTCCACGTAAAAGCAAGCAAAAAACGCCCCTTCTCGCTGAAAATTCACACATTTTTTAGTAGGCCATATATTAGTATGCCGTTTTTTTCTATTCGCTTCCTATAATCTCGGGAGATCGACACGTCAATTTACACAGCAGATCTGTTTTAAGTGCGATTTTTTTCAACAATTTATAAACCTGATAAAATTGAAATTATCAAGGAAGAAAAGTTGCATTTTACTGAAAGGTAGACCATATATAAAAACATCTGTAGCAAAGATATGCATTTGACAGAAGCTATATACATTTTGAAAAATAAAAACAATTCATTCTTAATTTTATAATCAGAAGTGATAAATTCATCATAGGAATATTTTTTTAGAGAAACGCAGTTGCACATTATTGAGAGAACAATGAAGACATTTGCGTACACTTCGCCATCCATCAGTCTTACCGCGTATAGATGACCGAGATGGTTACAGGTTGCAATGAAGTCTGTTTACGGACCAGTGACTTCAGCTGTACAGCTACTGGGTTGTCTAATTTCACTTGCCCTGATCTTTCAACCCTATGGAGACTGGATAACAGCAGACATAATCGTATACAATGTACAGTATTTTTCCAGTATTCAAGAATAAGGACACTTTCTTTGAATAGTTCGAAAATATAGTACCAGTATAGCTGATTAGCTATTGTTAAATACAAGACAAGCAACACGGGGGTCTTTCACTGTGGTTCCTTCACGCACATTTTCAAAGATTACACGGTACCGAAAAATACGCTACATTTCGAAGGCTATTATACTTCATTGGAAACTTGACAGCAGTAACTATAAAGCGATAATACACAGAAAGTCCTACATTACACATTTTCAATAACGAGCGCTTCAAAGTTTTAAAGCACCGTCCAAACCGTTATTCCGTCACGGTGAAATTCAGGCATGGTCAAATGTTAAGTTTAACAACTCGCTTAGTCAGGACTCACTTAGTCACGACTGGAGTATTGTACTGGTGTAAGACAAAGAGACTGTTTATCATCCTTTCTGTTTGCAATGTACCTTAATGATATAGAGAGTGAATTAAACTCAAAGGGAACCGATTTGTCCTCTTGTATGCAGATCTGATATAGTGCCCTTTTCAGATAATTCAACAATAAATCTATTGTACAATTATTTCCAGAAATGAAAACTGTCAATATTATTCAATCAAAAATTATGGTATTCAGGTCAAGCAGTTTAATTTTACTTGTGGAACATAAACTAGCAAAATTGTAGATTTATGAAATGTTTTCAATGGTGGAGGTTCCTTTGCAAGTGCATATGCTACTCTTGACACGCCAGATAGCTGTATTTAGTCTTCAAAAATTAATGTAGAAATTTTCCGACATTCAGCAGTAGTATACAGTACACCGATCTTTAGGATAGAAATGGAAAGGGTGGATGACGTCAAAGGGAAGAAGTCACGTGATGAGTTGGAGTGGATGTAAAACTAGGATTTTCCACGGGAAAAAGGCGGAAAGACAGACTAGACAGACCGTCAAATGGGTCGAGGTGGGCCAATACGGGGTCGGGTAAGGTGTCAACACGAAATGTGGTTAGGTCACGTGGCTGGATGCAAAATTAGGATTTTGAAGAGAGAAAACAAGTCGGGAAAACGGACTGAATAGACCGTCAAATGGGGCGAGATGGGACAAAATTGGGCCCAAGGGATCGGGCAAGGTGTCAACATGAATGACTTATCGGGGTGATGAGCAGTTAGATCACTTGACTGACTGGAAAAACAGATTTTACACCCAAAACATGCGGAAAATCCTCGTCAAATGGATCTAGGTGGGCTAATATTGGGCCTAAGGGGTCGTGCATGGTCTCATCTTGAAGAATTTGAGGTCGGTCACGGGAATGGTGGATAGAGGGAAAGCTGGGAATTTTTCCAGGAAGAATTAAATGCAGAAACACGGACTTTACACACCAAAACTGGGGGGAACTCTAGGCGAGCCCTGTTTGGTCTACATGGGCTGCTTGAGTAAGTATATATGATTTAACGTTGCTTTCAACACTATTTCAGTCATATCACGACGTTTGGTTCCTATTCCTTTTCACACCCGGAGACCACACAGGTATGGTCCTATTTCTTTTAACACCCGGTATCCCACCCGTTTTCACACCTGGGAACCCCACGGATACCTCAGTCGCCTCTTACGACAATCTCTCTGCGGGGCTGAGGCCTATTCTTACCATGACATGGAGTGTGCACAATGACGAGCTTGGCATGTAGAGGACAACTGGCATGGTTCTGGGCGGAAATGACGTAGTGGTACACATGTGCAGTCGAGTAGTATGAAAGCGGGCATTTTGGAAGTAGGCAGGGGTATGTTTGAGCGATTGAGGGGCCATCCTGGGTCCAAATATATTACAGGGTGTCATATTGAAGCCCTTGGCATGTAGAGGATGCTTGGGTTTGTTTGGATGGAGAGTGACGTCAGGGCATGCATGCGCAGTGGAAGAGTAGTAGCGAAAACCAGCAATTTGGGGGTGTGCAGAGGCATATTTGAGTGATTGAGGGGCTATTCTTGGTACAAAAATGGTGTATATGGTCTCGTCTTGAAGTGATTGGCATGTAGATTACACTTGGGGTGGTTTGGACTGGAAATGACACATTGGTGTTCATGTGCAGTAGAGGAGTAGTAGTCACTTGGAAGTGACATCATGGTGATGTCTGGAGTAGTGGAAAAAGTGCAACTACAGTGGAATAGGGAGCGCACAGGGGACTAAGGAGCTACCTGCACCTCAATCCACCAACCCATAGAAGTGAGCATGTTGACCTCGGGATGCACCATGGAGTTGGGCATAGGCCGTCGTGGAGCGGTGATATACAACTTTTGTTGACACCTGGAATAGAGAAGCTATACCTATACACAATGGAACTGGCTCAGACCTATTTGAAAGTGTTAGGGGGTGAATTATGGGACCCACCAGCATAGCGCCCTCAGCATCTGCCATAACGCATCCAATGCCCGTATTCACAGGGTGAGCCCTAATTCTGGTGAGTGGGTGTAGTCTGTGTTAAGCCCTATTCGGATTCCCTATAGTCCAGTGAGAGAACAACAAGAGAAATATTACAATCAAATTTTATTATCCTCTCCATCACAACACATCCAAGCTGGGGAAGCTGCTGTGGGTGTGTTTAAAGTTCTTGTATGCTCTTGTATAGTCCAATCAGAAGCCGCCATTTGAGAAGGTTCAGTCTTCGGATGTGTCTGTGTATTTCCCAATCAGAAGACGCCATTTGGGAAGATTCAGTCTTCGGTCGTGTTCGCTATTGTCCAATCAGAATCCGCTCTTTGAGAAACTGCCCTTGTGTTGCGTCAATATTAAAGTTCAATTCAAGGATACAGTATTGGCAACATATCCCTGAAACAGCGGTTTCGCATTTTGATCACATTTTCCAGGGCCTCGGTGGGTGGTAGCCTCATACACGTGTGCTTCATTTCAAGCTGCATCAGGCTAAACTATGCATAAATCGCCTTGGCTGTTATCTGATGTACCGGCGTATTTGGATGTAGGCCTCTTGCAAGTTATCCTGCCCAGCATCCTCGATCACCACACCGTGGGTATTACATGTAATGGTCGCGGTCACAATATGATCCCAAAAGGTAAGTAGCCTTTCTTCCCCGCTCAGGCTTCCCTCACTGTCTAAATCAGTGACCAAGCATTCAGCCTGGCTCTCAGTGGGTAGGCTCTCAGGATCAGTGGACATACCCTTGTATATTCCTCTGGTGCCGCATCTTATCGTAGTGTCTGGTAAACATGCATCCGCATTTAAGTCAATGATAAGCCATGTTGACAGACATCGACTGTGCACGTCTTTCAGGTAGAGTTGGTTTTATAGGCATAAGGCAGTAATGCTCACCAACATCTAGCTTAACGCTTCAACACCCTAGATTGATAGCTCAGAAGCTCTCAATTGTGTAAATGAACACGTGATATCCCATGGAATGGACACTAATTCACCGAACATAGTTACGCACATCTGCACCTGTCGTTACCCTTTAACGGTCGTCATTACGTCTTAACGCTCCATCATAATGCCTTAATACACTATCATAATGCCATAACGCGGATTCATCGCACACGTGCAGGCCATTGGCGTGTAACCCTTGATGGAAGCGACATTACCAGTAAAGACGTCCTGGTACACATTAGCCCTCACCTGGAGGACAATGCCGGTACATATAGCTTGTAAGTGGCGCCATCTCCGGAAATGACATCATCACAGATTGCTGACTTGGTTCCCACCGCTGGAATTTGTCCGGGATTTATTTGAACCAGAATCTCTTTCCCCAAGGGAAGGCATCCACAGATATTGCCTTGAACTGCCAATATGTCATGTTGTTCAGCAATCCCATTCATAGAGCGCAAATCCGTGTGTTCAGAAGTCAAATTTATCCTCAAACCTACTATTTTATGCATTTCAAGCACCACAGAGTCATCCATTTGGCTACCTTTTCATAGACTGCACCGATACCCCCAAAGATCACCAACTGACGACCCACCCGTTACCAAGAAAGGGGCCACCACAAAATCAGAGCGATCCAAACTCCGAACATCCACCCGACTTCACACCTGGGAGGTCTCGTCCAGCTGGTTACTATTGTGGCGAATTTGGTATGGAGTTGTGGCCGACGAAGTTACAACAACAACAACAACGACGACGAGATAAGGTCTGAGTGCGCAAAACTAGAGATTTCTGTCTACTTACTTGTGTCTGCCATGAAATTAGAAGTGATGAAGGACCTATCGGCAATACTAGTCTGTCACTACGATGTTTGAGGACTCCAAAATGATTTTTCAAAGTTACGAAGACCCTCTCGCCGGAAAATATCAGCCACCATGTTGTTTATTGACGATTATGTCCGCCAGGAGGTGCATATGTCTTAGCATTGAACACAGATGATTGGCCAACAAGAGCAGGTGAAGGGATTTGATTGGCTTTAATATGAGGAATTTGATTGGTTCTAAAAACGGGGCTAAATATATGGATATATATCTAGAATCCGACCGGAGGCTATAAATAGCACATGGAAGGGAGCAGTCTCAGTTACTCTGCAAGAAACTTACCAACCAGTACCGAACCAACACAGCCAGTCAAGGTAAAGTACCAAAACTGCTGCACACGCATCTGTTGGTCTGGGGAGGGAAATTGTATTTGGTATAATTGGACAGGACTTCTACATCCAATGACTGGTTATTTAACCTGGAGACAAGGTTGGACAAGGCTATATTGTACTAATTGAGGTACAATCTGACACATTGGAAAGAAGCTGGACCACACTGTACTAATTGAGGTACAGCCCGCAGGAGAAACCAAACCTTGGTTAACAGCCAACCATTGGTCACCAACCAAACCTTGGTTAACAGCCAACCATTGGTCACCAACCAAACCTTGGTTAACAGCCAACCATTGGTCACCAACCAAACCTTGGTTAACAGCCAACCATTGGTCACCAACCAAACCTTGGTTAACAGCCAACCATTGGTCACCAACCAAACCTTGGTTAACAGCCAACCATTGGTCACCAACCAAACCTTGGTTAACAGCCAACTATTGGTCACCAACCAAACCTTGCTTAACAGCCAACCATTGGTCACCAACCAAACCTTGGTTAACAGCCAACCATTGGTCACCGACCAAACCTTGATCAACAATCAACCATTGGATACCAACCAAACCTTGATCATCAACCAACCATTGGATACCAACCAAACCTGGGTCATCAACCAACCATTGGTCACCAACCAAACCTTGATCAACGCCATACCATTGGTCACCAACCAAACATTGGTCACCAACCAAACATTGGTCATCAACCAACCAAATGTCTTCAACCAACCATTGGACAATCCATATCTGGGGACCACTGCACTGCCATTCCAGTATATAATTAATAACAGAACACCATTTGTATATGAATGAATAAACTTGGTTTTATTATTATCACCACAATATCAATTTGGTAATTGTATTCTGCTCGGGTTCTCAGTCATAACGGACCAGACTCGCTCGACCATAACCATCAGTCTTGACTGGACACATTGACCACCGACCATGCTACACTATCCAGCCTGCCCCAGTCGGCCCCCCTTCTTATCACCAGCCCCGAATACTTTCATCATCCAACCATGATAGTCAAAACCAAATCCATACAAAGGGACCACAATGCCTAAGACCAACACTGTGAATGCAATGCTATGGTGGGATCTCTTCAAAGAAAACATGGATGCCGAGGTAGGCGTGATGATGAAGGCCACAGTACACAAGTTTCACAAGAAAAGGTATTCGAAAGAGAAAGTGACAATTTTAACCCGTAACCCATTGGCACCCAGACTGCGATGGGCTTTACGTCAAGAGTATGTCAACCTTATGGTACATCTGACTGAGTCAGAGACGGATACTGAGAGCCTACCCACTGAGTCAAGGTTCGTAATAGAAAATAAATTGTGCCAAATATTTCTTGCCACTGAAGACAGGAAACTATTATTTTATTCATTTCTGAGCATCTGCTGCCATTTTCTTGAAGAAGTTGACATCATTTGGTGCTATAAGCACCAAATAATGTCTCACCATCACATAGAATTTTAGATTACCTCAAAAGTTTAAGGCCTCTCATGTCGTCAAAATGAAAGAGTGAGTGAGTGAATAGACTTTAACGTTGTTTTCAACAATATTTCAGCTATATCACGACGAACCAACTAAGCACCACCCAGCCCAGTTGTGTTCCTGCTATTTCAAAGAAGAAATCTTTGAAGCAGCATGGAACCAGACATCCTCCATCCACCGTATAAAACACTGAATACAGCGCACAAGACACGGACAGGACGCTTACATGGTGCAATAAAGACAAGTCATATTACAGTGCTAGACATCACATTATCAAGTTCCTCTTGCTTCTCAGCAAAATGCATTGAAGCAACAGGAACCTGAACCCACCCAACCACCCACTCAAAATGAAAGAGCAATAAATAGATAAAATATATCATTTTTTATATCCGCATACTATCAACATTGAGCATATGAATACATTCAACAACTGTATTAACAAAGGACATCTCAAGGAATTTGTGTTGGGTCAATCTCCAAACAATCTTCCAATTATTAATACGGCGTCATCAATTATAACAGCCTCGTTTTTATTACAGCACAGGTTGTGGCAAATATGGCAGTGCTCGGATGCTCGGGAATAAGACACAGAAATGAACAAAATACCTTTTCTGTCATAAGTGGTAAGAGATAGTTACTACTTCATTTTCAGGCATTACTTTTACAATCAAACAGATCGAACCATTTCAAACAGGTCTAAACCGGTTCCAATGAGTACAGGTTTGGTCCTAATTTCTCTGTTCCGAGAACAAGAGTTGTTGAAAAAAGTAGTTTTCCTTGACGTTCCATCAGGAGATATGACCCCAAGTATACTATAACTCCCATGTACATATAGGACCGGCCCTATGACATGCCAACTCATATGGGTTAGTGTATGGAGGTGTGGGTCCCACGTGCGCAAAAATCCAATGGCATTTGTACTTTCTCTTCTAATGACATTTTCTGTCAGTATTTTTCTCTGTCTACACGCCAGTGTCTACATGCTTCTCCAAGGGTGACATACCAATACCCTATGAAATAATGTATAGGAGTAGGCATGTCGCCGGTGTGCACCCATGTTTTAAACTAGTATATATGGGCATATAAATCTCCCTTCTGCCGATAAAGTAGTGCATGTGTAAAGCGTATACCTTTCTTGATTAAATATCTGAACTGACAATAGTTACTTTTCTTTCCCACATCCATGAAAGTAGTAAAACCGGTATTGCATGAATTATTCAGGAATTCTAGTGGGGGGGGGGGTCGTAATTTCGATGGAAATTCAGGAGTATGATGCTGATAAATACCTCGGATCCAATTTTGATCATGAAAGTAGTATTGGAAATCTATATGGATCACTTTGTCCTATCTCTTCAACGTGCGAGGGCATGGACTGCCACATTTGACCACTGACCCCTATAACTGACCCCGAGTCGGGGTGACAAAAATGAGTTAACACGATTCCCCCAGGAACAAAGAATAGATTTGGAGTATTTCATGAACGGAACAGGTCAACCGGAAGTGACGCAATCAAAACCAGAAATGGTCAATATTGGTAGGGGGTAGACAGAAGTATTGATCTTAATAAACCAGTGACATCAGAAGAGTGGAAGTAAGTTTATATCTCGGGAATCTCAAAAGACTTATTGATGAGAAACTAATGAGGAACAAGCGGTAGAAGAGGATTTACGAAGCGATGTATTTTGCTGGCTGTGTTCTTGCACAACATTGGGTTGATTAGATGCCGGGACAGACGGATTCTTTGATGGAATTCTGCGAGAAGGTTGAAGCAAATATTAAGTCCCTAAATTAACTTGTGTCCCGTGTCCACGTTACATCCAGACTCCTGTTTATGCCATTGTATCTCCGGTGTGAAAATAAACACACTACAAACTTCCATCATGGAATACAGGGTGAGCATTGACGTGTCAAGGCGACGTCATCACGGAAATCATGTGTCTATGTTCCTGGGGCGATGATGGTTAGAAAGTTAACGCGTTCATCTCCAGACATCAGATGGTCAGTAGAGCCTACCACTGACATTACAGCACTACCATTACACTAGAAGTATAGATATTTATCTATATTACTTTAGAACAGATTTTCTCCTGGGAGTTTAGCGAAGGCTTCATTTAGGAATGTTATTGTCAGAGCATTTCTATTGCATATGCAGCTGTCATACGGAATATTAAAGTGGAAATGACAACACATACATAACGTGCAGACAAAATTATAGACTTGTCTGCCCCACATCTTATCAACAGTAGATTAGGTTGACTAGGCAGAAAATCGGAAATTGCAGAAAGGGGAGAAATGACAGAGACCACAGAAAACAAACACAAATATAAATATTTTTTTTCTCCTGAACTCGACTCTGGCGAAAATTGACCTTGCTTTGAACCTTCAGAGGCGATTTCTATAGAAGTGCAAGTTCGGAGATGCTTTGACAGACTATCAGAACATGGGAAACTACACAAGTACGTAACATACGTAACACAAGGAAAATAATCCCAGTACTGCCAAGTTGTGCATGTCAAATTTCTTGAGTTTTTCCTGCATTTTGGTCTTTCCCCATTTACTCAATTTGATCTATGTGAATTAAAGGAGACGGTATGATAAGGCAGCATTTTGGTCCATACGGGGTGCTGTTGAAATCGAAAAAATAAAATGTCCTAAAATGAATGTTTTTTAATATAAGGCCATCCTTAAAAATAAGTTTGTTGCGCGTAACCCGACCGACTGTCCAAAAATCCGCCGACTGGAAACTTTTTTCGCCGATTTTCCGACCGGTCATCTTTTTATTTTATTTTGCAATGTTAGAATTATCTCCCCTATCTCCTCTCTCGGGTAAACGTATGTAAAACGTTCGCCCAGCAAAAGCAAGCAGGATTTCACTCTCCAGTAGTCGGCGATGTGAGCTTATGTCACACGTTTTGAAGGCATATCCTCCATGGCCCAGTCCGTAGGGGAATGCAGTTTTCGTCGACCACGTGTATATGGCGGGAAGTTCCCCCTTCTGTTTTGTGTTTGGCTTTGATGGAGAGTCGAGAGGACAATAAACACATCGAGAGGCAACAGCAACACAGGATGGGAAAAATATTTCAAAACGGTTGGTTATTAAAACCTGCCATACAGAGCTCTGTCGCGAATTGACGTGGAACGTAGACATGTTTAGTACTGCCACCACCTCGTGGGTCCGTACACCGACAGATTCTGAGACTGACGATGTTACAACAACAACGATGTTTGGATTTCTACTTTTATCCAAGAAGACTTCAGTGTGCCTAAATGCAGAAAATCTATACTGCTTTGTTGTTTAACCAAAACTTTATAACCCTCTATGTCGATAAAGCTATGGATAGTGTCGGTGGCTTCAGCGGTCTTGACAAATTAGTCCCGTCAGCTTAATTTTGACGTTCCGATGTCGGCATCAAATACGCTTGTCAGAATTCCACCTCGGACTAAATTCCACGAAAAGACACAGGTTAGAAACTTAGTATTTGCCTCATTGTTGTCAGTAAATTAAATTACGATGTATTTCTAATCTGAATAAAGGAAGTATCTAAGTATTCAATAAAAGCACACCATAAATTTGCGACGAGGAAGGGCGGTAATGATGTTAATGATTAATTTGAGGTAATTTTCTCAACTCCAAATGGTAATGAACAACCTTCTGTATAACACTGAGAGGATTTTTTTCTTTCCTGTCACAATTTTGGCAAAAGTGTGTCTGATAGTGGTATATGTAAATTATTTTTTTTTTCAACCAGCTAGTCACTAGTCATTGTCAAGAATGTGTTCAAGGATGTCGATGTCTCCTAAGAAATAAAACGGTTACACAAGCCTGAATTTAAGAATATCTTGCTTTATACCTTGAAGATAACTAGTTTTCTATACTGAAATAATTTTGCTGCCAGACAAAAAGTATTTTTCAAATGACCTGCTTAGTATCTGAACAAAATCACACTAACCTCTTCCACCTTCGGAAAACCTGATCTAAGAAAAAAATTACCTACCTACCGACCCAACTTCCTGAGGTAGGGTCGGGTTACAGCCAACAAACATATTTTTAAGGATGGCCTAACGGCAAGAGAAAATATATGTACACAATATGTGGAAGTTCTAGCTCGATTGGGTTATGATTATAGTTAGGACATGGAATTGAAATCCGCAGTATGTGCTATTTCGTGGAAAAAGGGTCTAAATTGAGTCATTTAAACACCATTTAAACAGGTGATGTCATATCTTCACTGCTGAGAAAAATCTTTTTGTTCCAAGGGGTCCTTTGTGTCTAAATGTGTGTTTAAATGACTAGATCCTTTTTTTCAGGAATAGCACATGCTGCGAATCTCATGTCATAACTATATTCATAACGTAATCGAACTAGAAATTCACGTATTGTGTACATATATTTTTCTTGCTGTCACATAAAAAAAGAATCATTTTGAGGACATTTTATTTTTTCGATTTCAACCGCACCAGGTACAGGCCAAAATGCCGCCTTATCCTACCTAACCTTGAGTCTCCCATTTACTCCATGTTAATTTCTGGAAATGTTTTTCTGAAGGTCTGAGTAAAATGCTGGAAATTTCAGTGAGACTTGGCAGGCCTGAATAATGACATTTGGTTCAGTGTATTGATATACGCCTTGTGGCCAAGAGTAAACATGCCTAACCGTGCAGAAATCCAAACAGAAATCCATGAGAATTTTTTGCTGTCCAGCTATGATCCTTCATAAAATCGTACAATTGAATTTGACCTACGAAAAATAGTTCATGTTTGATCAACCTGTATATACTTCTAGCCCATCAGCAGTAGTATGAATTGCGAAAGACTAACCCTTTAAAACGTATGGCAAGAACTGGAAAGAAATGACCTGAATAAAATAGGACAAGGTCAGTCAATTTGAATAGGTTTCTAGTCAATCACCAGTTGCATGTTTTGTGGGAATTCAGAGAGCCTGGATGTAATCCTTCAAAAGATACCACTAATAATAGAATTTGACCTTGATAAAATAGGCCAAGGTCAGTCATCATCAATGGGCTTCTGACCCATCACCAGTTGGATTTGTTAAATGAATTTGGAATACCTGACAATAATCCTTCAAGAGACAGCCAGATGGACAGACAGATGGATGGATAGAACTCCTTATCAAATTATACAACCTCGTCTTTGATCGTCGTATAAAAAAGAATGAACAGAAAATGTGAATACTTCATCATTACAGTCTTTATTCTGCCATCAAGGTTCCTCCAGTTTATTGTCAACCTCAGTCTCTGTAACACTACCATACTGTAAACACGCAAACATACTCTTCTGACTGATGCAAATCTCCATTAAGTAGTCTATAACACAATCCGAGTGAACCCAGCTGGGCTGTTTTATACCACACCTCAAGTAGTGTCTGGTCTCCACCATTACTAGACTGGGTTGACTAGCACTATCATACAAATACCATTGTCCAAATGCCTAAAACAAGTAGAAGAGGAATAATTTTGGAGAAAAAGAATAGTATATGGAGGTCTTTAAAAATGGTAATTTATTTTTTACACAGGAAAAACATCCATTCTAGATCCATCATCGTTATGAGTTGATACTCATACAACCATAAACAATAATCAATATGCCTCCAAACTTTCAACAAAAATGTGATCTAAAAGAAAGTCAACCTTAAAAGGGGTTTAAAAAAATCCTCCTCCATCTCCAAATATAGCACTAAATCTTGTTATGGAGATTCAATCTGCTCAACCTCATCACAAGACCAAATCTGGAGCTGGTTTTCCATAAAGTCTATCATAAACAAATCAGAAATTAATCTCCATCCATTTTGATTTCGTAATTGATATTTCATTAATAAACAATTCTCAAGTTTTAGCACTCATGGCCTTCCGCTACCAAACAGATGTCATGTGACCTGTGTCGAGATTTACATGCCATGCTTCTATTTTCCCAAATGTCCACCTGTAAGATGTGATGGTAGTAGTAGTTTAGTGGTGGCCAGAAAAAGACTGTATCAACACAAGAGGGCCTCCAACTCAGCCCTCTGTGGTCTCTTCCACAGCAGCAGCAACAGTGTCAGCATTTTCGGCCATCGCCTTCTCTGCCTTCTTCTTCTTCTTCTTGTGTGTCTTCCTGGACGCAGACGTCGCCAATAGCGTCTGTAACAAAGAAAACTAGTTGCAATATGAACTGACAATCATTGGAGAATTATGATGGGAAACATTGAGAACATGAATTCACAGGGCTGTGAGATACACCCGCACATTTGTACGAATGTGAGTGGTGGTGGTGATTGATCAATTGGTTTATTAGGGTGGTCAGTATTTAATCAAATGTTACTGCCGAGATTTACCTGTTGAATGACAAAACTAAAGGGAGCTAGTAGATCT
>JAVTVY010044412.1:0-20303 GCA_036873755.1 Hanleya hanleyi | reverse complement strand
AATATTCACCAGGCGTCCACTGCCAGTTGTGCTAGAATTATTTTTGAATGGTGTTCGCCTTAAGGTGTCTACTACTTTTAGATTTCTTGGTTTGATTTTTGATAAAACATTAACTTGGGCTCCTCACATTAATTATTTAGTAACGAAATGTGACAAAGTTCTAAATTTGATGAGGTCTGTGTCGTCCACAACATGGGGAGCAGATAAGAAGTGTTTACTTTTATTATATAGGGCAATGATCAGATCTCGCCTAGATTATTGTTGCCAGGTATATGATTCGGCTGCTCAGACGCTCAAAAAGAAATTAGATTCTATTCAGTACAAGGCGTTGCGCATCTGTACTGGGGCTATGTCTAATACCCCATTAAATGTATTGCAGGTTGCTTGTAATGAGTTTCCTCTTTTTATACGCCGTAAATTATGCACTGTGAAATATGCATTGAAATTAAAAACCTCGTACAATAATCCAGCGAGTCGTACTTTGGATGACTCTTGGTATGATAAGTTTTTTATTGACACTGGTGTGCGCCGTGCTGAGCCTTTCAGTATACGGGTAAAGAACTTGTTTAGTCAGTTTTCTGTTCAGGATTTTCCATTACTTAAGTTTTCTCCTTATGTTTTTCCGCCATGGCAGTTTGTTAGTCCTTTGGTTTCTGATCAGTTACACATGAAAATTAAGAAGAGTGACCCTCCAAATCTCATTCAGTTGTGCGCTAAAGAGCACATTTTTTCCAATTGGAATGCATATTTACATGTTTATACGGACGGGTCCAAGTGTCCGGACACAGGGAAAACTGGCTCCGCGTGTTGTGTTCCGGAGATAAAGTATAGTCGTTTTGAGCGTCTGAGCGACCATGTATCAGTATTTAAAACTGAACTGGTAGCTATTTTGCTATCTATACAGTGGATTAGTGATTTTAATCCATTTAGAGTCGTAATTTTTACTGATTCCTTAAGTGCCCTGCATGCATTACGTAATTTCAATCCATCGGAGAGTTGTCCTCTCCTGTATGAAATAATGCATGCAGTTACAACTTTGTCGTATCGAGGTGTCACGGTGGCCTTTGATTGGATGCCGGCTCACTGTAACATACGAGGCAATGAAATGGCTGATCAGCTGGCCAAAAAAGCATTGTCTTTGATCAACATCACTGTACCGGCCCCTCTGAATGTCAATGAAGTTATGGCTCGTTTGAAGCCATACTTCGTTGACATGTGGCAGGAGGAATAGCTAACAAAGGCCGTTTTTACCATCATCTTCAGCCTTGTGTTACAACAGGAGCCTGTGTGCCTATGTCTAGTCGTAAGGCAGATGTTCTTTTGTTCAAATTATTATCTGGGCATATTGCCGTAAATAGTGTATTGTTTAATATGAACCTGCATCCAACTGGCCTTTGTGACACCTGTAATGTTATGGATACAGTTGAACATTATCTTTTAAACTGTACACGACATACAAGGCATAGGTATCAGTTATTTTTTGACCTCACTTTAGTTGGGGTTTTTAATCATACTTTTGATAATATTCTAAAACCTGAAAAGAATAGGGATAAAATATTCAAAGCAGTGGTCAACTATATATTAAAAACACGTCGTTTCATGTTCAACTAGATTAGACCATTGACATTTTAGTTATGTCATTATAAAGTAATGCACCGTATACAAATGTCCACTTGCTTGCTTGTCTTCGTGATACCATTGGAGGTCACGGGGGTGAGTCGAGTAGGTGGACTGTAATGTATTGTCTGCTAGCTTGGCCCTGGGGTGTCAGTATTGCCTGACCTTAGGGTTGAGGGAGGGGGGATTGGATTTATGCCACACTTGAGGTTGAGTTTAGTATGGCAGTTTGATATTACTGGTCTCTAAGCTTGCACCTGGGGTGTCAGCATTGCCTGGCCCCGGGGGTTGGTTTGGTGACTAGTGTGCATTTTAATTTATATTTTAATGTTATGTGTTTATATCTCATGTACTGGTCATTGGTCTGATTTGCTGAGCATGAAATTATTATACGTATATTTTTAACTTAATCATAGTATGATCATCGAAAGTCCTTAAAATAAGTATACATAATTATTGGCTTGTCATTTTTGACAAATAATTTGTGTATATGTTTATATCCCTTTCTTGGGTTCATATAGTATTTTATGGCCTTTTTAATCCTGATTTTATCAAAGGGTCGTTGGATTTATCTATAACTGGTGTACTTGCACTTAGTATTATAATCGCATTCTCTTTTCTTCATCGTCTTCATCAGCATACTAATTGATTGCTTATATACATATATATATATATATATATATATATATTTACAAAAATCATCGTATAGTATTTATTATATATTTATTTATCATATAAGCAAACTCAATGCACAGATAGTGGCGCACATACTTTTTATAAAGTGAGCGCCATCAAAATTCAAAATCTGTCTGCCCCCCACATTTCGCCGTGAGCACTACGGCATTCACTTTGAGTAATGTAAACGTTGAACCCGACGACGGTGATATTCTCGTGTCTTGACCCCAGAGCGTTCCGATGAACTAAACCAAACCGACGCCGTCAGTGCTCCACGCAAACGAGGAAGCTCAAGTCGTGATCACTCACAACATCCAATGGGTGACCCGGTTATGTCTTTTGCTGCAGGAGAAACAGGTAGTACATAAAGAGGATACCCGTGCCCAGAACCTGCTGACATTGCGTGAGGCATTTCAAAACTTCATGAAGACTGGAAGTTACACATTAGCCTCTCTTCTTTTAACGGACCCAACTGTTAAGAAAGAGCCCCTGATGAACGATATGGCGTTGACGCTCGACGAAGCCCGTCAGCACCAGCCTTAACAGCGTCTACGACGCCTAAGGGTGCACTCCAGCGATTCTTCCATTCGGCATGGAATAGACTATGGGTCCGTTTTTCGACCACCAGTTGTCGTAAAACCTTCAACCCAGATCACTTAAAAGAATATATTTTCTGAAAGAGCAGGATGAAACTATTATTTTAAGATATAGCACTGCTATGTTATAGAAAAATTAAACTCGAACGTTCTCCTCCATGCTTGCTTCATTTTTCCTAGAAAACCCCATTAAAATGTCGAAAAATGGGCAAATTCGGCTCAATTTCCAGAAAAATCTGTAAGAGCGATTTCAATTAAACTTCTTACTCAAGTTCCCGGGTCCGGTCTCAACTTAAAAAAGCGAGCAAAAGCGAGGGTCAACCTGAAAATGAGTGCCGATTTTTAGGCACACTCAAGGGGCATAACTGAGGCAGGACAAAATTTACTTCACGATCCCGATCAGCGTGTAGACGAAGCCAGCCCTCGATCAGTACGTACTCGTTTGCAGCAGTGATAATGCTGAATAGGATAGTATTATAGATATAAGCTATTAAGAAGACAAGAAGAATTATGATGTAGCAGAACAAGGTTAGTCTATCGTATTATAAAATTAGACCGGGGCCATTACTACGAAACTGTGGAGGACCACCTATTCACCCGTCAACGCCCGTCTATAAAGCAGCCCTGACCCACGGTATAGCACAGTCGACGTTTAACCAGTCACGATGGCTTATCGATGGTCTGATTGCGGACGCACGTTCACCAAACACTACGATATGATGTTGCACCAGAATACTTTGCATACTGAGACCAAGGAGCCAAAACCCGAGGAATCTATGCACTGAGTTAGACACTGATGCAGAGATTGCGGAGCGTCTATAAACCGAATACGGAGAGCTCGACAACCGATGAACACAGTGAGAGAAGTCTGAGCGATGAAGACCAGGAACCCATCTTTTGGGAACGTATTGTCGCCGCGGCGATTATTAACCATGCTGCGACGATCGAGGATGCCGGGCAGGATAACTTACAATAGGCTTACATCCAAATGCGCCCCTACATGTACATCACGAAACAGCTATGGTGATTTATGAACAGTATAGTCTGTTGCCGCTTGATATGTAGGGCGATCTGACGCGTAGGTCTACCGCGAAGTCCAGGCTTCACTTTGAAGCGGATATGGGTTCGCACCCACAGAGGCCCTGGAAACTGCGTGTAAAGTTAGCTTTCCCCCAATTGTCTTTCGGGAAAATCCTAGTGCTGCATCTACACCGCCAGTCACATGACCGAAAGTGACTTCTCCACGTTACCGTGCATACCCCTTTTTCGTCGTTATATAGCTGAAATATTGCTGAACGCGACGTTAAACCTGAATTCTCTCTATCTCTATCTCTCCCTCTCTCTCTCCCGCATACCCCTTAACCTCAGTGACCTCGAACTAAATGTGACGTACACCCGTCATTCATAAACCACCTCCCTAATCTTCTCTGCATCACGATAATATCAGACTTGCTCTCTATAAACTAATAATACAATTCCTATTTACATCATTCACTGTACATCTTATTGAAGGCGCTCTGGAAGTTTATTTCTAAACGATCGTAAATAATGATATGCAGGTTAATCGTAGCTTGAAACAACAACGATCAGCCGGTGTACTAATCTATTCGTTGGGGGCATGTTGATACACGGGCACTGCACAAAACACGAAATGGAGTGTATTGTCGTGACATCATTTGGAGTGATTTTACACAACGTTTTGGGTCACTATTTATTACACTGTATACCATTCAGTATGTGCAAGTCACTATGATATACACTGTATTGGACGAGCAATGCTGAACTATCGGCAGTCCATGTTATCACTAGTGTAAAAAGTAAACAGTTTTGTTAGTTGTAAATGATCGACTTTGCATTGCTACTCAGATATTGGACAGAAATAATCAACAAAATCATTTATACGTTTGTCCAATTCCCGTCAGCTTCTCCATTTACCAACTCACTAGGGAAGTTTGAGCATTTTCAACTATAACTTATTTTCACACTTAGAACCAATGACAACACAGATTATTTAGCTCCACTTTTAAAGTTTTTCGAACTAATTACATCTTTAACATGTGCAATCTTATCACGATCAGTTGCAAAGTATAAGGACACTAATGTTCTCATAAAAACAGGTTTGTATAAGGTCATTTCAGTTTGTATTTGAATATGTATTTATTATCGTCTATATATCGATATCGATTTAGATCCAGTCGAAGTTCGTCTGGTAAATGGAGACAACCCCTACGAAGGGAGGGTGGAGATAAACTATCAAGGCCGATGGGGGACAGTATGTGACAAGAGGTGGGATGTCCCCGATGCCAAAGTCATCTGCAGGATGTTAAATTACAGGTAAACTGATACCAATTTCGGAGCTTTAGAACAAAATATGATGTATATCTGTCGCGCCTTCAATGTTCATGTTCAGTTCACGTATACACCATGCAGGTCTATATCAGCGATTGTAGCATTCGGCAAGACCGAGATCCCAGTTTTCAAGTCGACCAATCAACGCGGCTTTCAAATGCAAAACGGTGCACCTTCTCTGTGAACTGGACCCGAATCCTCGTGCCTGCAAGTCATCATGATGTTTCAAATATATCAAATCCACATGGCTGATCAGTATTCTTAATCCATATGATTTTCGTTGTAAAGTAGTTATCTAGAGAATGATGTATTTCAGTCACGCTTTGATTGTAACTGTTCACATGAACATCATGAGGATATTGAATTACGTGGGTTCATACGGTCCCTAGCCCCGGGTTAAGCGGAATTAGACACGTTAAGAAACGTAACGCCATAGATATTGCACGCTAAGCTCGTATTTTCTATGAGCATGCGTTAGGTATCGACAAATTTGAGAAACTTTGAGCGAAGGAGCTTGGTGGTATAGCCCTGGTTTATAAGTTTCTGCAATAATGTTTTGTGGATTCGATTAAAACCGTCACATTTCATATAGGTTCTAGCAAATGCTACTAGGCGTGATATGTTTACGGCATATGCAGGCCCCCTGGAATATTACTATCCAGAAAGGGATAGCTTACGATGTCGAAATTGTAATCATCTCTCTTGTCGTAGAGTCGACAGGCCCGCATCATATTTATAGAGTTAAAGGTTTAAATATGATTGTGTCGTTTATAGGGCTATCTGTTTGTTTCCTTCCAATCCAGGGTAGGTGGACATATATTCTTCACTGCGTCATATATATAGCGATTATCTACATCGAGAACATCGTCCATAGAGCGTTTGGTGAATGAGAAAGAACGGGCACTCAAGTGAATACACTTTTCAACAGTGTAAAAGGAAGTGGGAAGTTTACTCGAGAAAAACCTCCTCTTAACTATTATGTTGTGAACCAAATAATTAATTTCTTTAATTCTGCTCAAAAACTTGTTTGCTTTGGAACAAATTTCTATATTATAAACGTTCAGGCTCGAAATAGTGACGTAAACCGCATCGATTCTTGGGATTGGGCTTTTTCGTTTTGTGGCTTTTTCGTATGCAGTATATTATGGGTGGGAATTTTCTAATATATCTGAAATATGACACTTTTAAACAAAACCAATCCAATCTTGTCAATAACACCCTTTCTGTCGAGGCTTTAGATTGAAACGTCATTTCGGTTGAAGGTTGTCACTTTCGACTGTAAGCTTTCCGGTCGGAAATATTTTGCACTCAACTTAGAGTTATTTCCAAACCTCTGTATTCCCCTTCGCCACCTACTGTTGTTGATGTAGCTATTTCGGGCAAATTGCTAGGATATGTTCATGTAAATAAAGGTGCAATATAAACTGTATGTGGTAAAGTCTAATATAAAGAAAACACCACTTCTAAACGTGCAAACGCTGTTTTATGCCTATGAGGGTGAGAATATACAATATGTATAATTTAGAAATTTTATTATTTGTCAGGATAAATTAATGATTATCTTCATAAACCTAACGGAAAGTGTGATTTTACTCAAGTAAACGCCACACAACCTACCTGGGTGCCCCCTTTGCGCGCATTTATAATACTCGTCGGTGAAATGTATAATTTATTTGGTGATTGGTCCTCAGTCAGTCACCATATTCAGCATATTTCACGCGGCACTGTGCCCTTCGCTTTGACACTGCAAGACTGTCGTGTAGTGTGTTTGCATCACAAAACCATTCATACGTTTATCTCCATTACGTAGATCAGCCGTGGAGACAAGTTCACCTTCATGATTGGTCGTTTTGTATCCAGCTTGGAGATTGGATCCAGCTAGCGACGGGTACATATCACTCATTGACGAGGTTCCCTGTCTCAACGTTACTAGCCTAAAGTGCCATCGCGACGTATAGAACTTTGTGATATAGCTGGACTTCGTTCGACAGTTAGCACCAATTGCAAAAAGCATACACGATTCTTAAACGCAGTTTTCAGTGTTGAGAGAAACACTTACATGTAACTCTCTTTAAAAAAATCCTTATTAAAGACAAGTATTCTTTGGCCTTCTTTCATCCAAATATGTGTTCACGTCCTTGTCTAGTATATGGTTGATTCTGCCTGTTCATGCTAGCATCATGGAGATGTAAACCACATGGCGTACAAACAACCCAGGCTTATGCAGAATTGGACACAAGTTAACATAGCGACGGAGTTTTTGTACGTTACAATCGTATTTTTGCAATAATATTATATTATATTATATTATATTATTCAAAGGATTCAACATCTGCTACCAGGCGAGATATGCTTTCGCCATATGTGCGTCTTCTGAAGCATTGCTGTCCATAAATAAGCGTACAATTGTAATATTCGCTCTTAAGATTTGTGAGAGAAGTGCCGTTTCATTTACAGGTCCACTTGTGGGGAGGAGGGGGCAGGGTCGCTTGATTAGCAATTATCCTAGATCGCAGTTGTTGAATGAAATGGGTCTGGCTTTGGAATGGATATATTTGGTACATTCTGCATATAGATGGAATCTAGGTGAACCAAGAAGGTAAATCAGGGAATACGATCTCGACGTAACGCTATGAAAACTTCGAGCGAAATGTTCGGCGTTCGGCGATCTTATTTGGTGTGTTTCTATGATTCTCATTCTCTGAGTGGCTGAGTGACTCAATCAGAGATACACATCACTGATGAAGTTTACTTGCAAGTTTGCAACTTCAGACACAACAAATCTGTTCAGCTTCACACTTGCCAGAGCAACAAGAGGTGTTTGTGTACCTCGCCTGAAGATCTCCCTTGTCGTTGTTTTTCACGCCGATCTGCCTATAGGTGGCACCACCTGGAGGCCAAGTTAAAATTTCGTTTTCGGACAAAAAGATCTCGCTTGGGATTGTTTTTTTTTACGCCGATCCGTTTATACGTGGCGCCACCTGGAGGCCAAGATTAAATTTTGTTTCCGGACAATAACTTTTGAAAAACTGAATGGGTTCTTTTCATATTTGGTGTGTGGGTACCTCGCATCAAGATCTCGCTTGGGATTGTTTTTCGAAACCAATCCGCCTATAGGTGGCGCCACCTGGGGGCAAAGTTAAAATTTTGTTTTGTGACAATAACTCTTGAAAACCTGAACGGATTCTTTCCAAATTTGGTATGTGGGTATCGTCTGTGTGTCCGTCCGTCTGACTTCGTTTCCTGACAATAACTTCTGTAAAACTGAACCGATTCTTTTCAAATTTGGTATGTGGGTACCTCGCCTCAAGATCGCGCTTGGGATTGTTTTTCACGCCGATCCGCCTGTAGGTGGCGCTACCTGGGGGCCAAGTTAAAATTTTGTTTCTGGACAATAACTTTTGAAAAACTGAACGGATTCTTCTCAAATTTTGTATGTGGATACCCTGCCCCAATGTCTCGCTTTAGGTAGTTTTTCTCGCCGATTCCCTCATAGGTGGCGCCACCTGGAGCCAGGTTAAAACTTTGTTTCCGAACAATTACTTTTGAAAAACTGAATGGATTCTTTTCATATTTGGTTTGTGTGTACCTCGCCTCAATATCTCGCTTGGAATTGTTTTTCGCACTAATCCGCTGATAGGTGGCGCCACCTGGGGGAAAATTTAAAATTTTGTTTTATAACAATAAACCTGAACGGATTCTTTCCAAATTTGGTATGTGGGTACCTTGCCTCAAGATCTGACTTGGGATCTGACTTTTTCATGCCTATCTACCTATAGGTGACGCTACCTGTGGGCCAAGTTAAACTTTCGTTTCTGGACATTAATTTCTGAAAACCTTACCGGATTTCAACGTCGGGGAACTTCAACCCCTCGGGTTTTCATTACCGTGGGCGTGATTTTGTAATTGTTTCACCAAGCTAGCCACCTGATTGGCTAACCTTGTGTAGTTTCAAATTCGCACGGCATTTATATAGCGCTGAAATCAGATATAATATTCCGTGATAATATATCTGAGTTTACTGAGATTGCATTTAGATGCTGGAGAACAGACATTGGTCCATTGAGAGGCATTCTACAAATTATACGAATTGAGAACTAGCCTTTCCAAATACATTTTTCTTTGGGAAACGCTGTTAGTAACAAAGATTCACAAATAAATGAATCACAGTAGGTGAATCTTTACAGTTTCTAAGAAGTCAATAGATTTCATTCGAAATCTCAATTCTTAGTCTGTCAATATTGAACATTAAAATACAGAAATAAATGACACACCTTATTAACATCCTTAAATTGAAGAAAAACAATAATACAAAATTGAACAAAATGTTAATCTAATTATTTAAAAAATATGCTTTGCGATCAATTGTTACCTATGTTTATTTCAGAGCACCTCCAGAAATTATATCTCAAAATGAATATACTCCGTGAAAATCTTCGGCGAACATTTACTGTATTTCCGGCCAATATCTCGATTTAAGTCAACAAAATTGCTATTTCTTTTACCACATATGTGGAAGAAAGTGAATAGTACAATATTCCTGAAAAAAGAGGTGCATCAAATTAATTTGATCATGAATCTGTATGTTGCTGTATGTTAGTAATGCATATTGCTATTTTGAATCGCTCAAATTCTCCAGAGTATCTCACATACTTGCAGACAAATAGCAAGTGAACGATACTATTACATTGCGATATTTTAACAAAATAAAACAAAAAAAATACGATCGACGATTTATCGTGTTATTTTGACGTTGAGCAGCTCGGGACCGCCCAGAATTTGACGTAACAGTACCGTACGTCATGCTCAACTTAATTTTGCACACGGTTTACTGATATCCGCATTAATACTTATGGCTATAATATTGTAAAATGCTCGCAGAATTGATATTCCTTGCATTACTGGTACAAAACTTTTTTTTCTGTAAATCTAAACATTCCAATTCAATCACGTGTATGTCTATATTTTCCTAGGTGTAGAATTATTTTCGATTGATTTGTAAATGTGTTCGATGACGGGCGCTGCGATCAGCAAAAAAGAGCCTGGAACTCTGGCATCGTAACGCCATCTATCGGAGAGGCGTTGAACTCCCGTGATGCACTATTCACTCACTCTTGAACACCCATATTATCAATGAACTAAGGCGGTCAATACGATCCTGATCCTGACGAAGAATAGTAGTATAGGGTCAACTCCCAAGTGGATACAAATCTGTACGGTTATTCTGCTTTGCTATCTAGTGCTATCTTTGCTTCCATAAGTCCTTTTGGCGTTGAAGTATTCACATACCTTCGACCTAGGAATTTATTTATAAAATGATGAATAATATTTTGATCAAAATGATTTTACATCGATCCGAAAGAACTATTGTAATGTTGCTGTACATCTTCTGTGTGTTTTATTATTTTAGTATTATTGTGCGATAGCCATCTTTCATACCGAGCAAAATCTTTTTGATTATCACGAACAAATTGAGAAATGAAGGGAGTGCAGTCCCCAAGTTATGGGATTAACCCTATCTGGCCTGGGCTTTTTGAGACCTGTCCAGGACTTGGGGGCCATCTCGCCCCCCCCCCCCCCCTAAATATTTTTCTTACCCCTTGAGCTTGGGAGCTGAAACTTACCACACTATACCCTTGGATCAAGCTCTTCTAGAAAATGTAAAAAATCCAAGATGGCCGCTTTGATGACGTCACAGTGACGTCATTTCAAAAACGGCATTTTTGGTCAGATTTTTCGAATTTTTTATTTATGCAATTTCTCCGCAATAACTGCATGATAAATTAGTAAATATTAATGTGATGTGAAATAAAATAGTTTTGCCTACTTTTCATCTCGGAAAAGCAGTAATTTTGAAGAAATATAAACAAAACATCGCTTTTCTGGTACCCCACTTGGCCGCCATCTTGAATTTAATCATAATCCTCTGCTCTGGGGGTGATGCAAATAGGCTCAAAATGAACCCAATATGATAAGCTATAAAGTCACGGAGTTTCAGCCCTTCATTTGTTGTCGTTCCGGAGATAGCGCAGACAGTTTGGTACGAGGGGCCTGGTAGGGTTAATCCACGGCAGATCATATATACCTAAGACTTTAAAACATGGCGCTGGCCATTAAGGGGATATATCGAGGACTGGTTTTTCCCGGTGTCAGAATAATGTGAGTGGGTGAAGTATCTGCCCATGGCATGTTCTTCAATGAGACAGCATTATAGAAAACGCGGCACTGGGAGAGCTCTGTCGCGTGTAGACACCGTGGTGATACGACTGAAAACTTGTTGAAAGCAACGTTAAATTCCACACACTCGCTCTCTCACTAGCTCACACCCCGCCCCGAGAAAAAAGAGAAAAACATAGGGGGACAGACTAAAGAAAGTACGATGGTTGGCCAAAATTGATTTGATCTTCATTTCTGTACAATAATGTGTTTTATACAGAAAAATATGAACTTTTTTGCTGTAAATGCTCACGATCGAAGGTGATGTAAAACAGCGGAAGCGGACATTTTACGTCCCAGTAGATATGGTGATGTCCTAAATATTCCATGTGGTAGGTGTCATACATGTACACATATTTTTTAGATATATTGAAGATACGTAGATAAAAGATAAAAACAAACAAAATGTCCAATACGAAACATTGGTCGACGGTGTTATACGTCACATATGACTGTAACTTGTGTCGGTATATATATATATTTTTCTGTATCAACCACAGCCTTTTGTGCTGAATGTTAACTGCTTCACGAATGTTAAAGGGATTTGTCCGGGTAAACGCCACACACCATCTCTCGAAATGGATTCCTTCAAAACTCCCATAATGTCATCATCCTATTGTGCTGGAAACGGTAAAACCTGTATTGGTGTATAACCGAGATTTAGCTGCCATATGGTACACGTATCTTGTTTTCTACATGAACGACTATAAATATATACTTGGTTGTACCAATTTTCAGTACCACCAATGTCCAAGCATTTCGATCATCTGTCTTCGGCCAAGGCTCTGGTGAAGTCAAGCTGTATCGGGCTAACTGTGAAGGTGATGAAGAGAACCTAATTAATTGTACTGGTTTACTATGGGGAAGCCGTGGATGTTCACATTCAAAAGAAGCAGGCGTGGGCTGTAATCCAGGTATTTATATTTGTACAATTACGACGTTCACCAACATCTTGTACCACAAACATAGATCTATCCCAATGGAGTACCGTATAAATTGTGTCGCTGTTGGTCGATCTACTATTTGATCACTACAAAGGCTGTTGCAAGTCTTAACGGATGGCTTTCATCCACATTTTTGAAATTAAACAGATATCAGACTTTGAAACCCAAGTGTAAGCGCGATTGTTGGATCACGTTCTGGAATACTAAATCTGTCATTAGCTCAGTGGCTTAGCTCCAAAAATAGCAATATGTGTGCACTTTTTGCAACAAGCATGAACTATGGAACAAAGATACATATCGACATGGTTATTGATTCCGTCTATAGAATCAGTTCGGTAAGGCCGCCTTTTGGCGGGTAGCGCCACCTGGCGGCACACATGGCTAATTGTCTAATCCAGAATATATTAAAAATAAATTGGTCGCCCCTATATATTACCCCTCGGCCAAAATTTGGCCGAAGGGTATTGTCGTCGTCATGTACGTCTGTCCGTCCGTCCGTCACATCTTTCTCGTTACCATGATATCTTCAGAACGACTTACCCTAGGCACACCAAACTTGCAGTGCACATCCGTATGCGCGTGACGCAGAACCTTATTGAATCTGGACCTGATTGGTTGGAAACTTTGGCGGCCATCTTTAATTTATGCGAAACCATCACAGCTTTCTCGTTACCAAGATATCTTTAGAACGACTTACCCTAGGCACACCAAACTTGCACTGCACATCCATATGCTCATGACGCAGAACCCTATTGAATCTGGACCTGATTGGTTGGAAACTTTGGCGGCCATATTTAATTTATGCGAAATCATTAATCTTGTGTATCTTAGGTACCATTTCACTGTTCCGTGTGTGAACTTGGTGTAGATCATCGATGCATCAAGAAACTTCAGAGGAATGACCAAACCAGTTTCCCTGATTCGGTGGAAACCTTGGTGGCCATCTTTAATTTATGCAAAATCTTTAATGATATATATCTTTGATACCATTCAAGTGTTCTATACGAAACTTGGTATACAGCATCGATGTATGCTCATGACCCAGAACCCTATTGAATCTGGACCTGATTGGTTGGAAACTTTGGCGGCCATATTTAATTTATGCGAAATCATTAATCTTGTGTATCTTAGGTACCATTTCACTGTTCCGTGTATGAACTTGGTATAGATCATCGATGCATCAAGAAACTTCAAAGGAATGACCAAACCAGTTTCCCTGATTCGGTGGAAACCTTGGCGGCCATCTTTAATTTATGCAAATCTTTAATGATATATATCTTTGATACCATTCAAGTGTTCTATACGAAACTTGGTATACAGCATCGATGTATCAAGAGACCTGCAATGTATAACCACATCAGTTCCTCTGAGTGGCAGGAAGGATGGGCGGCCATCTTTAATTTATGCGAAATTATTAATGATCTCTATCTCTGATACCGTTCGAGTGCTCGATGTAAAATTTGGCATATATCATCGATGCATCAATAGACTTACGATAAATGGCAGTTCTGGTGTTTCTGATTGGGCGGAAACCTTGGTGGCCATCTTTAATTTATGCAAAATCTTTGATGATGTATATCTTTGTACCATTTCAGTGTTCTATATGAAACTTGGTATACAGCATCCATGTATCAAGACACTTGCAATGAATAACCACATCAGTTTCTCTGAGTGGTGGGAAGGATGGGCGGCCATCTTTAATTTATGCGAAATCATTAATGATCTCTATCTCTGATAATTTTCAAATGCTCTATGACAAAATTTGGTATACATCATCGATGCATCAACAGACTTATGTAATGAATACCGACTTGGACATAAACCTTAGAGGCCATTTCTAATGGCCAATTTTTTTCATAATCTGTATATTTGTCACTTGACTGCTTGGTGTTCCTGAGGTCTTACTTCAAATTGAATACATTATGAATGGCTGGCGCCCAGAGCCGAGTGGTTTTCAGATGCGCAGCTTCGTATTTTTCTTGCTACTTAGACTAGGCCATCAAATCTTCCCACAATATATCTTAGGGTCGAGCTCCACCAGAAAATTTGGAAGCAAAATATCACCTCTGATGACGTCACATTAACGTCATTTTCAAATATGCAGTTTTGGTAGATTTCGTTTTTTCAGTCCCATTTTCCGTTTCTTTTACAATTTTCTCTTAAAAAAAAAATGTTGATGTTTTTTGTCGTTGGTAGGGGCTGCCTTTTGACAAACTGAACTACTTCAGATTCATAAAATGCGATGGGATTCCCATCTATGCCAACGCAGTCAAATCAAATAAAAAAAATATTTGCCTTTCTACCCGTATATGAGTACAGTGGGCGTAACCACCTGTTCCCGTTTTGTTTTACATCTGTTTTATGAATCATATCTAGGGAATATTTTGAGTCTATGTGCATATCATTCCGAGTATAGGATCATGGATCAATTCGAAATAGCGACCATGAGGGTGAGACAATGTTGTTGGGTTTTCTTCATTTTTTTTCAAACTGTCTGTTTTTCTCATAGAAGTGGCCAAATTTGTTTTGTTTCACATTGGATAATTATTTTCTAATTTATTATTTATAAATAAAGTCGGAAAATCTGACTAAAAATTCGACTAAAAACCATGCATTTCTAGAATTTGAGGTCACAGTGACGTCATCAGAACACCCCTCTTAACTTATTTTAACATTTGCTGATAGAGCATCATCCCGTGTGTGACGTGTTAACTCCCTTGTCGAAGCTGTAAGAAAGTATTTAACAGGTCCAGTCAATATACAGTACGCCCACTTTCCAGTTACCCTATCCTACTGGTAGGATAGCAGTAGGATAGCTGGAGGATAGCTGTACCATCCACGTATCATGGCCGGACCCTCCACGGATGATGGCTGGATGATGGCCGGATCCTCCGTGGATGATGGCCGGATAATCCGTGGATGATGGCTGGATCATCCACGGATGATGGTCGGACCATCCACGGATGATGGGCGGATCCTCCACGTATGGTTTGGACCGTGAACTGACGTGCCTGCACTATACTGAGTTTCACTGATAGATAATCATATGTTTTCGACGAGTTATAATCGCATATAATGCGGGATTATTTCTGATCGATGAAAATAATCTGGAAGAAAGGGGGTTTACGGTATATTCATTGAAAAGTATAAATTCATCTGTTTATGAAGTGGATGCGTGAAGATTCGTATATTTATGTTCTTGTATTTGTCAATGGCTCACAATGTGCGGAGAAAAATATCGCCACTCCTATCGTACTACCCGTAATTTGCATCTTTTATTGTAGCGGTTGTCCTCTACTTCTACTTCAGTCTATTATCTTGATTATTCTCGCAAATATGTATTAGTTTAGCACAGGGTAATGCAATAAATTTGATCTGCGATTGGCGTTTTCCGATCGCGAAGAAAATGTTCTTGTGTGTGTGTGTATATATATATATATGCTCTCAGCGAGGTCCGCGCTATACTCTTCGCACATGTGCGTATATTTCGTCATATCTCTCTTTTCGTATAGGGCCTACATTTTCTCTTTGGAAAACGTATGTAATCAATCTCAAAAGAGTATATTTCCAACTTTAAAATGACTACATAGTTCGGGCAAAATAGTACGCCCATAATAAATTTAAGTAATATTTATTTGATCAGACTAATTTTCTAATAAAATTTACTTTGTGAATGTATGGTTTCTATTCGCAACTTTACTTTTATTCACATCTGGAGATTTTTTTGCTATTGTATCTTCATAATCTTTGATTAATTCTGTCAATGTCAGAGAAAAGGGAACCCTTGGTAAGTAACGCTGTTGAAATAGTATATTGTGTCCACCTTCGCATGCAAAATTATTTTCGCCACTTGCCATTCTGGTTGATTTATTTATTTAATTGTTCAGTTGAATTTCAACTTTCACAGAAACTGTTGTGTTCCATCAAACCACCTTTTGTCTGCGTATGTTCACCAGTCTATTATGTTGTTAGTACGTTGATTGAACTCTGTGTCACTTCCGACTTCGATGTGTCACGTCTGACTTCGATGCTCATAAACAAGATCACCCCGGAGATTCAGTTCTCCATCCCTTGTGTGCTTTGGCATGACATTCCATACCGTGGAGCATGTTTTCCATCCTGTGGAGCAAAACATGGCCGAAAGTACACGTTTTTCGGCCTCTCCGGACAGCGTGCAAGATACCGATGAACGGGGGCGGAGGTAGAGTGATAATCATGTAGCCTATCAGGGGCCTATTTAATCATAGAAAAGATGTGATCACAATTCCCTCTCTGTCAAGATCCCGTTTTCCGTAAATAAGCTACACAGTTAGAGCTGTTGTGGGTATTTTGAAAGACAAGCCCGCATTATACCCCCGATTGGAGTCATTTTTATCACATCGTCCGTCCGTTTTCAATGAAATATACTGCCATGGTTACTAGTATACATATCTGTTGTTGTGAAGTCAGTTAAACTGACTAGAGAACCGTGGATGAACTCACGATAACTAATTGTATTGCGGTAGTCCATACCACGGAGCACGACAAGCCATCCCTTGGAGCAAGAAAAACTTGAAAGAATTGATTTCATTGCCATTGCGATTCCTGAATTTTGATGTTGAAGAATTGAAAACGAAATCACTTCAGCATTGCATTCATTAGTGGATTTTTTGGCCCGATCAACCACCAACAGGCGGGACTAGGAATATTATTTGTATTGTTAATACACATAACATAAATTGCGGAGGTTACCGTAGGCCCATCATAAATTTTCTAGCATGAATGCCCGGTTATTGGACAGGCCCTATTATTGGACACCTAGACGCAATGGAGCTGTTTTCTGGGAATATTACATGACAACTGTAATACAAATTTAATTTTATAGTTCAGTTACAAAGACATGCTGATAAATTTCTATTTACTCACGGAATTTGTGCATGCATGCACGCTAAGCCCTCATGCGGGTCGGAAATAGTGTCACAAAAGAATTTGGGTGAAAAAATGCATCAGAAAATTTCCTCCAGTTTCTCAGTTTCATTCCTGATTGCAGGTTTGATTAAATTCAACGAAATTTTACTGAAAATGTGCTCACAAATATAGAGAATCTTCATTTTGAATCTCAGTGTGCAACGCGACCGGTGTTTGGCAGACGATGTAAATTTCTTCCCGCCACTCCGTCTACGAATAGAACAATTCCGGGGAGCAGCCAGTTTACGATAGCATGACATGTGGCTCACACTGGCAATAGCACTGATTGACAGCCAAGGATAACGGACACTCCCAAAAGCTGCAAAATTTGGGACAGGTTGAATCTTCGACGCTCATTCCAAAACTCATTTGTGGGCTGCAGTGCTGATTCATGTTTAAATATTCTTGGAGGTTTACTAATTAAAGACTGTGGGACAAACAATATGACAGTAAGTTGATTAGTTTCAAATAAATCCATCACTGAAAAACTGTCCAATAACTGGGCGCAAACTTGCATTTTCATGCCGTGAATGGTCTCTGCGTTTCAACTGTCTCTCCCCGTATTTTTTCTTCAATATTTTTTTATGACGATTTATCACTAAAGATGTAGTCTTTATCCAGTGTTACTTTCTCGGCCATACGTGGTTCCATGGCCAACCTGCATACTCTTATTCATAAAAAGTGTCCAGTAAATCGGGCAGTCATGCTAGTTTCCCGGGTCAACGCACTCGTCACTTTGTGCGCTGTGGGGTGTGACATCAGGATTTTCAGCTCGAGACGGGCATTATTCAACGAGTGTTTTATTACTATGTCCATATCGAATGTTTCTATATAACAGAGCTGAGGAAGGACTGTGCAAACCTATGATCCACGTCCGATAACAGTAAAAAATATGACATCGACATGGTTACCGTAGATCAATAATTTGCGGTACCGAACCTTAGATTCGATTATTCGAGGTTTACAGATTGGTTTGTGCATGTCTTCAGCTTTGATCATCAAACCAGTTAATGAGTACCGTACCATTTTATTTCTACACAATGTTGGTCGTATCAAGAAGATTTGGGGCAGTAATCCCAGAACTTCCCACTGAAGTTGCCGAAACTCATTCAGCTGTCAAATGTTGGGGCGCGAACTATGTCCTTAGCAACAGTGTTTCGCCGCCCGCTAACGAGGGACAACTGCGCTCAGGATGGTGCACTATTGTCTTGAGACCGTGCGTTATCGCCTCGAGACAGCTACTGCATAACATGTAATAGTTCTTGTGCTATACATTTAATATGGGGAATTACAGAATATCATACGACCGAATATCATACAGCCAATCAGGATGAACAATTACGGTATCAGATATAATAATAAATTTTATGACAGATGGCTAACTGTTGAAATAGTGTTGGAAAATTAATATTCTGGGTTCGGAGCACGCCTATTCTTTCTTGATAAAAAAGAGCATAAAATGAAATAAAAACCGAGTCACTGCACCGCTGTTTTAAGGGTGTTCACCAAAATCAGAATACTTTTGTTCTTGACCTAATTCTGTCACGGAACAAATAACGGATTTATCAAAAGCTTCACTTTATATTATAAATTCAACGATATAAGCATTTGTTCACTTGCTTGACCAGCATGTTTCGACATTTGTGATGCAGCGTATTTCACAAATTTAGAAGAATTCATCTGTTTTTCTTGCTCCAAGGGATGGCTTGTCGTGCACCGTGGTATGGACTACCGCAATACAATTAGTTCAGCTGAGCTCGTCGGCGCTTCTCTAGTCAGTTTAACTGAGTTTACAACAACAGCTGTGTATACTAGTTATCTTGGCAGTATATTTCATTGAAAACGGACGGACCATGTGATAAAAATGACTCCAATCGGGGCTACAGTGTGGGCTTATCTGTCAAAATACCCACAACAGCTCTAACTGTGTAGCTTATTTACGGAAAACGGGATCTTGACAGAGAGGGAATTGTGATCACATCGCTTCTATGATTAAATAGGCCCCTGATAGGCAACATCATTATCCACCTATCTCCGCCCCCGTTCATCGGTATCATGCACTCTGTCCGGAGAGGCCGAAAAGTGTACTGTTTTGCTCCACAGGATGGAAAACATGCTCCACGGGATGGAAGGTCATGCCAAAGCACACAAGGGATGGAGAACTGAATGTCCGGGGTGAAGATGCTTTATTTATCCATATACAAATTTCTGAATCAATTCATAAATTTACAAGCACTATATATATATTTTAAAACAAATAAAAATAGATAATTTGAAATATATATAGCGGAGATTATTGTACAGTTTCGTATAATCTATTTCAGTAATTGACTTTATCAGAAAGATAATAGTAATCCATTGATTATGGTTTTATAATAGTAGATCCCATTTTATTGTTTTCGGTTTTTTATTTTATTTTATTCCAATTACGCATACTTACCACTTTCTAATATACTCATCGTCACGCTAGTCCAATGCATTATTTCTATAGTAAAGTTGACTTTCTTTCGGTGGGGGGGGGGGGGGTGTTTCGTAACCGAGAGCTTGATAATACTAGTAGCCAGATAAATCATGCGATTATCTACTGAAAGTTATCAATCTTCACTTTTGAAGTGACGATGATATAATCACAACTCAAATATAGAATATTATATCACAATGACTTCCATTTTCGGAGTTACTTTTATTTTACTTTTGATACCGATCCCTTAATGATACCCTGAAACCAGTGGATGTAATACGCCTCATCTATATGTCTTCGCTGGTATATTGCATGGTACAGCTAACGCAAATATAGATGTACGGTCTGCAAGGTTAATTAGGTAGTCTACAGACTTTTGATTTTGAAATCAGAGGCCATTTTCCCTTCTCTAAAGTTCTAAAAAAAAAAAAGATTTTGAGTTTAATTTTGGAGATTGGATTGTTGGGGTGCCTTCCCTTCTTGATTCATAAAGAACAT